>VXBJ01005433.1:250184-271430 GCA_013400055.1 Nycticryphes semicollaris | reverse complement strand
AAATGGTGAAACTATACAGTATAATTTTTTTTCAAAAATAAAATCAATGTAAATGGATGAAATTTCAAGATGTGCATATGATTTCATTAAAACAAACCCTGCAATTTGTGTTGTTAAAATAATGTATTTTAAATTGAGGGGTTTCTGTGAAAACTCAGAATTTTGCTTCTCATAATTTAATTCCTGTCAGACTCCTTGGATGTTTTTTGTAAACTGCCTGCTTCAATCTTCCCACTACCCACCATTGCTTGCATAGTTCTTGGGTGGAAAAGCAGATGTTCTATACCTCAATCTTGAAATAACTTCTCCACAAATTCTATCCTTTGAATATTAAATGGAGTGATTGAATATTAAATGGAGTGATATTGTGATAACGGAACATCTTTAACAAGATTGGCCCTACTTCTATAATGGTGTATTTTCCAGAATAATGAAACTAGGTGAGGGGTTTACTTGGTTTAACACTTGAAGTTTCAAACATTTAAACACTCTCCATGTTTTTACAGCAAAGGAGAGAAAGTCAAGGTAACACATATACTAGGAAAGAAAAAAACTCAGCTTTACTGTTAACTTTTCTCTGACGTTGCTTGAGAGATCATATTATCTGTTGCCTGAGACACAAGAGATCAGTTGGTTGAATTCTTCATAATGATGAGAAAATTAAACTGCATTTTTCTGCCATCTAGTGGCTGATTCCTCAAAAATCACAGGGGAGCTGATGAACTTGCTCCTTACAAATGAGTTGTGAGGAGACTATTTATTACAGTGACTGTGAGGAGATTAAGTTTTCATTTTTTTATTTATTTGTCTTTATATAAAGCTTCTAATTAATCTAGAGCTTGCTTCACCGTTGTAAGATCAGCAACCACTATCAGGATAAATCTCAAGAAAAAACAGAAGGAAAGATGCGTAGGCTTCCCTATCATTTTGTGCCCTGAGAAGCAAAAACGGAAGGGTCTATAGCAAAAAATTAACAAGAATGTAGATCTCTGTAATTAATGCACAATTTAGTGGCTAGCAGTAACTTAAAGAAATAGCTGGTAGCCTAAAAATTAGGGGAAATAATAAATTTCATTATCAGAATAGTGTGCTTTTAAACCTTTGCTTAATGTAAACTGGATGTAGAGAGACAATTCATTCTTACCATTATTTTCTCTTTTGATACGTCCAAGACACATACAAGAACAAGTATGAATTGTAGCATTATCATTCCGAATCTTTTCTGGAAACTAAAAACAGGAATCAGGTGTTGCGTTATATAATTTCTTTTCAGTAAAGGCATCTTTTGCGGAGTTTGCACCTGAGCTTGAAATTGTGGATAGTCACTGCTGCAGAATTTAATGATAAAATCTCTGAGCTCTTCTGCATCTCAGCTCTGAGTCAGGGTGGTAGGGGTGTTCTGTGTGAACATTAACACAGCCTTGGTTCTTACAGTGTCTGTTATCTAAGTGGCACTGCAAATGTTTTCACTGGTGTTTAAGGTATGTACCAAGCTTTGGTACTACCTGGTGAAACAGGCAAATGAGCACAACATCAGTGCTGCTCTAGCAGTTTCTTTAGCATCATTTAAACTGCTATGTGTGTGTGTGTGTGTGTGAGCAGGCATCTTCTCAGCCTACATGTGGATTCCTAAATCTGCAGGCTGGTTAGATGGTTGTCATGCATTCATCTGCTATCTGCTGAAATTTGTTTCCTGAAGAAAGGAGGGCATTTCAAGGTATCTTAGGAAACTCGAGAAATTGTAAGGCATTTTTAGCAGACAGTGAATTGTCAAGAGATCCTTTTGCTTGGGACATTGCAAAACAGATGCCTGTGACATGCCGTTTGTCTTAAGCAGAAAAAATTAAGGTCCACGTAGTATGAGAGGGAAAGGATGATCAAACTGAACTCAAGTAGATGATATGGTTCTGTCTCATACTCGGTGTAGTTTGGCAAAGAGGCATTCTAAACTCCCTTCTGTATCTATGGAAGTTGAAAATGGCTAGATCTTTAAGATTTATATATATATATTTTTAATAGCTTACAGTCCTAAAAATAACACTATTAAATCACTATTAGTCACTGCTTGGTGACTGCAGTCAAATACAAAAGAATTGCTGCTTTTGATTTACTGAAGTCGCTTGGGAATAGTTGCCATTGTCTTAAAAGCACTAACTTTTGTAACTAAGAGTTACTTTTAGTATTGCTAATTTTTGCAGCAAGATGTGAGGGTGTATAAAATCCTGTGTACTTGTGTACACAATCTCATTGGCTGGGATAACTCCTCTTGGTACAATAATTTGAACTTCGGCATTTGAGGAGTTCTAATCAAATCTGTTCAGCTATAATCAGCATAAGATTTCAACTTTTAAAATGTTAATCAACTGCTGAAATTAGATACATTTGATTTGCTATTTTTTATTCTGCTTATAGTTAAATTTTTGATTGATCTTTACATGAGAAGTAATGTAGCTCATGCACTTAAGAATAAACACAAAATTAAACATTTGATTTTACGAGGAATTAAATGTTCTTTTTTCTCATGCATAGTGGTTTAGGGAAATACTTATAATGTTTTTAGTGAATTCTATTATAGTGAGCACTTGGACTGCTATGAAAGCTAAGATTTTGTTTAGAAATCAAATATCACACAAGCTGCTTCACAGTTACGCATATCATATTTGACAGATTTTCTGATTTAGCTAACTGAATATTGCATTTAAAAGCCATTTTTAAGAGAGGAAAAGAGAGACAGTAAACCAGTAGTGAAACATGGTGCTTCTCTGTTAGGATTACTGGTTTCTTCCTTATAATAAACTTTATTTTTTTTTCCCCAGAGATTTCTGTATATAAAGTAGGAAATATTCAAATACAATAAACCGAAGAACTAACTCAGTAATGCTTTTGCGTTGAGGTTTTGTAGAAAATAGTCCTTTTTGTAAATGAGCAAAAGTAAGGTCTTAAAATTAATTCTATTAAATATTTGCTGCTTGCATTATTTTGTATAAGTAATGCAGTTAAGACAATACACCAGAAAGGAGATTAAATTAACAACACTGTTATATAAATGTACAATGCACTTCACTATATTTTCTAAAAGAAATTTTTTCAATTTTATCTAAAACTTTGTAAAAGATGTCTGTCATGTGAATGTAAACTTTAGAACAGGAAGCTAAAAAGTATTTCTGAAATGTAAAAGAGTTCCAGGACTATAGGAAAGCTCTATGCAAGAACTGGTAAATCTTCCTTATGTTTTAATTGTAAGATTATGTAGCTCTTGCAGGGAAAATAGGAGAAGGATCAAATAAAACAAATACTGGATAATGTTGCATTTTTCTCTTACAAAATAAGATTGGATTCTGCAATACAAGTTCTTGCAGCTTCATAGAAAGCTTATACCGTAGTTTATAGTTTACATACTGGGGAGGCAAGTCAGTATTTCATAGTCTGATAGGACACTCCAACAGGTTATGCAGGATTAAGGACCTTAACTTCACTGCTTCCATCTGTCCTAGCCCTCACTTTGAATGGGGAAAAATGGGCTTTGTGGAAAACATGATGAGCACTTAGCCCGGTGTAGGAGAATGTTACTTTTTTCACTTATTAGTGTGTTTTGATCAAGGTACTTCTAGTGGTAGTGACTGAGGAGAAAAAACAACCAAAAACTGTGCAAGAGAAGCCTCTTGCTTTGTGCTTCCCCCATCTTAGTGCCATATTTGTATCCTTTGGAATCCGTAGAAAATAAGAAGGGAAAATTTGGTTACGTTGTTTTTGTTATACTCCTGAGACTTCTATCATTTGTGAAAAGTAGAGCAGTTGGTTTCTTTATTAAGTGGTGAAAAATGGATAAAGGAAGCTCTGACAGCTCTTCTGTCAATCAACACTTTGAACAGGTGAGGATATCTTTTTTAAAGATAATGTGATAGCTTTTATTTTGCTCAAAGAACAAAACTTAAAAATTACTCACCGTCTTCTATCAAAAATACCGGATCATTCTGAAATTGTTCCAATAAATCCATGAAGGATACTAAGATCTAATCAAGGACTTGGAGAGAGTGGAGGTAGTCTGTCCAAATACTGTGTATTCCAGAAATGGATCAGATGGGAATGTTTTATGTCTTTTGTTTTTCCACTGTGTTAAGCTACTGATTCCGTAAGAGGCTGGTTTCATTGAGGAATTTAAGAGTGGTTGGACAGATTTTTTATTTTTTTTTTTTCAGAGGTGGGCATTTACTGAGTGTAATAGAAATTAATGTTTTATGGTACCTTTGAAAATTGCAGCAAAGAATTATAGTGCACATTTTATTGAGAGAGTGTGTGTGTATGCATATATGAATACTTTTTCTACTTTTCACTGTAGGAAGGGGGCTTTGGGAACAGAGAGTGGAGGGTGGAAATGGGAATGCTTTGTTTTTCTCATCTTTTGTATGGTATTTGTGATATTAATGTGGAACTGGGGAGCAATCAAATCACAACATATGATATTTTTAATGTTAAGCCTTCCTATCAAAATCTCTATAAAACCAACATGCCAATTTGGTTTCTAAAGAGAAGTTGTTTATATAGCTTAAATAAAAGCAGTGCATTTTTCTCTGCTGAGAGAATGGCTGTAGTTTTCTTTATGTTTTATAACCAGCAAGAGTATTGAAAAGCTCATTAAGGGTACCATGTGTCTCTACTGCTGTAACTTTCGTGGCTTTATAAAAAGTCTCTTTCACCTCTTTTCTAAGCTGTGTTGCCCATTTTGAATAGCCTCTGTTGGGTACAAGATTATAGCGCTGCAAAGACTTTCTCTCAGCAAAGCCCTAAGAGGTAGTTTTAAATTTTTTTTTTTTTTTTTTTTTTTTTTTTTAAGTAAATGAATTCAAAGCTGTTCTATTCTTTTTTTTTTTTCTTTCCCTTTTTATTTTTTCTAAGCGCTTTTATTCAAAAGTCTGAATCATTTTCCAGGAATGTCAGGACCTAGGCACTTGCTGCTAATTTAATGCATGTATGCTTTGTGGCCCATCAAACATTACTGGGAAATCGGATTGAGTAGAGCAAAAGAGAAGTTACCCCTTGTCGCTGCAGTATCATGCGCAAAGACTCAGCTAGATTTCTTAGAAGCTCATTCACAAAGTGGTACTTAGGCTTACAAAGTATTGTGGATAAGAAATTAACCTAGTGTTGTCAGTTATTTTCACTGCTCTTGTATGCAGCTTGATGTTTTAGGGTAAAGTAACTGGCTGCTGTAGTACATGTGTTGCAGGGCAGGGGGGGAAGCTTGCATTCCATTCCAAAACTGGGATTAAGTAACAGTCTGTTTGAAGTTGTTTTATTTTACAAAATATCAGATTTCAACATAATTGACACTTTTATCCCTTTCAACTTTGTTCTTGTTTGTGGTCTACGTTCTTCCCTGAGTCCATGGGATCCACAATTTTGCTTGCATCATATCTTACAGGAGATCATTCCTGACTTACTGTGTGCCTTTCTGAGCAGGAAGAAATTTGGGAGAGCCTTTACTTTCTAGAATAATCTGTTCTTTCCTATAATCTGTACAGAATTACTCAAGCATTAGATTTTAGTGGTCTCGCTGAAACCGCAATGGCAAGAGAACATGAAAATCACGTTTAAATATTAATAGATTATTTGCTTGTCTGAAGGTTTGAGAAGTTAAGCAGGCAAATTTGATGACAGTTAGTAACATTTTTCCCACAGCAGCCTTTCTTCTCCCCCTCCTCCTTCCTCTTTATCTATCAGCAGCTCACTCATTTTTTTCTAGCAACCTCTCTGACAGCCAGTTGAGATGTTGCAGGCTTCCCTTCCCCCTCCTGTGTCCTTCACCAGTTACAACTATTATAACTTAATTCAGCAAGAAAGATTTCATTGCAACAAGAAGATGAATTTAAACCCCTTATTCAACAAAATGCCGTCCGAGGTTTTAATTTCATTTCATTTTAAGGAAATAAGACATTTTCATTACTCTGTGTAGTACTTAATATTCTCTTTTTGACAATATTGTGGTGATAAGTTCTATTCATATGCTGTCGGTACTAGCAAAAACATACTTTTTTTTAGTGATTTATATTCTACTGATCTGCCTGTTTGGCTGGGAAGGGGCAGAAGAACTAGACAAGGGGTAAATCAAAGTCTCCCTTTTTTCAAAGTAAACCTACATTGTTTTTTCTTTTACCATATGTGTGAAAGAATTATTCTTAAAGTTTATTTAGCTGTCCCAATGTCTTGGCCTCATCTCTGCTGCCTGGTTTGAGTATTGTCCCTTCATTTGTTTTCCTTCCTAACCCAACGTTTCAAATATTACTCTAATCTTGCTTGTTCCATAGCATCTAAAGAAATGAAGGTTATTGAATTCTTCTTTCTGGTCAACTTGCTACTGTCTCTAAGGAACTGAATTGAATTTTCTCTTATTATACTCTATCTGTGTTCTAGACTGGAAGTAGAACATTTCTCATATCAACATGCCTAACATTTTTCTGGTCTATATGAAAGGTGAAATACTGATACAGTAACAGAAGTTTTTTTGACTTATTACACAATTTGGGATAGGTTTCATTAGAATGACATAGTCCTTGATTGCAGTCATGAACTATGAATTTTTTCTTCCCCCTGCAAGTTATCTGAAGTGTGCAAATCTGATGCTCCGATTCATTTGTCATCACTAAAATGCCACTGTTTTGTTGTTGGTTTTTTAAAAAAAGAAAAACAGTTGCAGTCAATTCTAGCTATTCTTGTGTTCCAGCTGCTTTGGGACAAACTTAATAAGAAATAAATCTTATCCTGCTTCTCCATTAATTTCTTTTGCTATTCCCCCAAATCTAGGGATGAAAAAATTAAATATCTCCAATGATTTTAAGTTTTTCTCTTCAGGATTAAAAAGATGAAAGGAAGTTTTAGGTAGCCAGGCTACCAGAAGGGATTTCTTCTGAGGAAGGTGCTTTTCATCTGAGGATTTACTGATGGTCAATTTAAGATTTGTGTGAGAAAAATAGTGGTTAATCAAGTTCTAAGTCTATAAAACATGGGCTTTTGAAAGGAGATGTAAAGAGAAAAGATTTGGGGCAATTTAGTTGTCCTTAGTTGAGTAAATCTCATTCTGTTAATCCGTGATCTTGGATATGTTTCTGCAGCAGGCTGCCTTTGTGTAAGTAGTTAGTTCTTCAGTATGTTGTAGAAAAGCATGGTGCCATCTACGTTATATAAGGACAAAGGTTAAGCAGCTCTCATTCTGGTATTTCTACAATATTTCCTTTCTTGTCTTTATTACAAACAGTGAAGTGGAATTTTCAAGTGCTGTTGATTTAGAAATTAAAATGTTAAGATTAAATTAATTTGTGAAACATTTAAATACATCTTCATGGAGGTTATATGCGCATTTATTTTACTTGCATTTACAGCATGCTTGAATTCTAGTACTTATCATGTACTAAACAGTACATTATAATGGAAGGGGGAAGAAAAAGCATGTAATGTTGCCAGCAGACCCTGTCACTCAGGTGGTCTTTTTTCTCCCAGAAAATAGTTTTTACTGGGATAATGTATATACTGATAAGCAACGTGTTATTTTTTTATAATTATTTTTAACATCAAATATGCAAGAAAATTTTATAAGGTAATGTACATGAATTGTTTAAGACCCTTTAAAAAACGAATTTCCACTTGTGTGAACACATGAATAGGGAAGGTTCATATCCTGTTCATGAAGGTTAGCTCATTGCATCAGGAAATAAAAATAATGCCAACTTATTTAGTGGACCCTTCATGAAAGGTATATCATAAAGGAGTCTCATGATTAGTGTGAGAAAATTAAGACTTTTCTGTGTATAATTTATATGCTTAGCATATATGATAATGTGGTATGGCATAAATACTTTTGACATGTTTGAATTGGCTGCATTAATCATGGCAAGTAGGGCTGTTAATTATGAAGACTATTCAAATAAATGCCAATAAAATGCTTAAAAGTATCATGTTCTATTTGTTTCGATTTGCAAAAATGTTTTAAAAATATTTAACTACTGCTTTTCTATTTGTGAGGCTGAGATTTGAGGTCATTTCTAAACTGAAATAAAAATCATTATACTAGATATTAGTTGGTGTGTTTGGACGTATCTAAGGAAAATTTACTGCCTATATTATCCTTAAGCATGTCTTGCATTAATTAAATTGGAGATTGAGCTTTATGTCTTGAAAAACTTCATGTCTTGTGTCAGCTAGATTTTTCTTCAGTTCATTTGTCAGAATATGTCAGCCAACACATTCTACCATGACTATGACTTCTATCTAGTCTAGACAAAAGATGAGAGAGAAAAGAACTTTTACAGATTTCTATAAATAGACTGTGAAAGAATCTTGTGTGTTGTGAAATGAGATGCTTGATTTCAAAATTACAACAGTCGGAGAGGAAGAGCGTATGCATTTGCATTCCCCCAATTTTGGTTTGTTATTTATTGTTGCCTGAAAGTAAGTGTTTTCTTTGCTTTTTAGTTTGTATACACTGGTGAACATATATTGATATCTTCTAAAACTTTCAGTTCTAGGATAAAGGAAGGAAATATGTTTAGAAATTTGTTTTTATTTTGTTTTGAACATTTTGCATGGTTTGAAGCTGTGTAATAGCTCAGTAGGACGATTCAGAAAGCAAGCAGATCATTTAGTGGCTGGAATAAGGCCATATTTCTCATCCTACAGCTTGTTGTGTAAGAACTGCAGGGTATTTATTTGTCTGTATATTCTGTAGCTTTCCCTTATCTTTTAGGCAAACATTTATTTATGTGTGTGTTGAATCTCTAGCAGAGCTGGGAAAATGTGTAGCTTGGAGGTCCATAACTAAAAAGATTGTCTCTTTTGTTTGTCTAGGGAAAATGTCTTGTAACTTCTTCAGACTAGGTAAAAGGAAGACACTTTTTATGCAGACAGTGGTGAAACTCTGGAACAGGTTACCCAGAGTGGTGGTACATGCCCCACCACTGGAAACATTCAAGGCCAGAGTACATGGGACTCTGAGCAACCTGATCTAGTGGGAGGTGTCCATGCTCATTGCAGGGGGTTGGACTAGACACCTTTAAAGGTTGCTTCCAACCCAAACTATTCCATGATTCTTCAGCCAATTTGCAGTTATTTTAATAACTGCTGTTGTTTATGTGCATCATAGAACTGGACAGGTGCTAGACTGTTGTGTTTGAATCTTAATCCATTACAGCTCACGTTTTCAACTTTTTTCAAGTCCAAGCACATCCCAGACATTGCCTTTGGTCTCTAATAAAGATATTCGGAATATAGCTTCACTCTACAGAACTCTGTCAAATTTAGGAACGTTACTTACTTTTGCCTGCCAAGGCAAATTTTCTTACATGTGCCCCAGCAGTCTCTCACTCATTTTTTTCAGTATTAGTCACTTGTGCCTGTGTCAGCTTCCCTTTTTGCTTACTCATCCATGCCATATTCCTCTCAGCCCTCCTTTGTCAGCTCTCACCTCCTGTTTATCTGACTTTCACTCTTGCTCTTGTCTTCCCTAATTCCTTCTTTGTTACATATTTTTGCCTGCATTTTTATGCCTTTTATTCCTTGCTTTTGGTTGCTGCATAAGGAGTCCTTTTAGGACCATTGTGTCCTCAGTCTCTCAAAAGAAGGTGGCTACAGCTTTGTTTTGCTCCTGGAAACTAAGCTTTTGCACATAAGATTTAAAGCCAGGCCAGCAGCTTGATTCTTTGCATGTAATAAGAACAGTGGCTCATTAAAGTGATGGAATACTTCTACTGGGGAAGTCAGGAACGGGAAGAAATCAGAAATCAGATATTTTTAATGGAAATGGAGACTCGTTAATAAGCTATTTCCTGGGAAACTGCTGAGGCTGTCCTAGAACTCTCACTGAAACTGTCATCTCCAGACTTTGACCCTAGCCACTTAGCCCATCAAAAAGCAACTGAGGCACGCCTCTTGGATTCAACATGTTACGTGCCTTAGTTGTGAACACCAAGTATTGCAATATGTAGACTGCTGAGTAGAGACTTTTGTAGGCAGAATTCCTGTGGTGGATTCTGGCATTCCAAACAGGGGAAAACCAGGTATGACACACTCCCTTTAGAGTCCTGCCTGGCATTGTGTGGATTTTCCTCTGCTGGGCCTCACTGTTCTTCTACAGACAACTGTTCTTACAGACTGAAGGTTGTGAAGATGTTTTACAGAAATTCCTTCCTTTGTTCTGAAATGGCTTAATAGTAAAGGCAGTGGAAGCCTTACTATAAATCACTGGTTTAAGCATGTAATTCTTCTTGAATTTTTTTCAGCTGTTCCTGTTACAGGAAAAAAAATGTGGCTAATTTTGACTAGTTAACATCTTTATGGGCATTTCTATAATGTAAAAACTGTATGCAATTGTTAAAGTATTCTTGTTGTGCCACTGACTAATCTTAACGTTTTGAAATTATGAAAACATTTACATTGCTTCTCTTCAGGAAGACAGTGTTGTACCTTTTACTGAGGATGCAAAGGGAGCTCTTAAGGCTCCATTGTATTGTGTAATCTTTATGGTTGTGCTCCAAATCTGTCTGAGAACCAGTATTCTTGCTCCCTTATGTTTTTCCAGCAAAAGATACTCTGATAAGGAATTTCAAGGGTAATTATTGTAAAAGTACATTTGTCCTAATGTTATCATTGCAAAAATAAAGATTAAAGTTTGTTAGAGTACGAATCTATGCTGCATCAGATAGCAGCAGTATATATAGCAGTGTTCTCCCAGCAGCTGTTCATAGACCAAATAAACAGGAAGCATTACTGCCATCTATGGAAAAAACATAGTGATGGAAGGAACATAGTGGTGAGCTCATAAATGTGAGTAGGCAGGCAGAACAGACAACCCACCACCCTGGGGCAGTTGCATAAGGAAAGAAACAGGATCTGCAGATGTCAGACCTAAGGGATTTTTCCAGTGGTCTGGAGTGCTGCAAATACTGAGTTTGCCCTGAACAGTTCAAACAAGNAAAAAACAAAACCAAAAACCAACACCAATCAACCAAGCAAATAAAAACCCCAAACAAACATGCCTAGAAAGAGCTGACCAACTGAAGGGAAGCATTGTGAAATCGTGGTTCTTGCCTGTAGCCAGAGGCAGCAGTATCAGAAATGGAAAGATGAAAAGTCATGACTGTAATAAGTGTCTATCAGCAGAGGATAAGTTAACCTGTACTCTCTGTTCCAAAAATGCTCCTTGTCAGAGGAGAGGCAAGGCTGAGGGTAGGGTGGAGCAAGCAGGGCAGAGGATTTAAGACCTTACTGTGGTAGTTTCTAAGGGAGTACCTACTGGGTATGTTTCTTCTCCCACTTGGCCAACCTGGATGGAACAAGTTAGAAACATTCTCCATTGCTGCTGGTTTTCTTTCACCATTTTTTCAGTCATTTGCTTTGTTTGTCTTGAGGCTAATTAGACAGCAAGCACTCAGACAGTATGCACTATTGCATATAATCCTGAAACTGTCTTTAAAATATGCTATGTAGCCATTCTTAAAAACAAAGTCACTGTTTTACTGCATGTGCAGAGTGCAATTTCTTTAATGTGCTTTTCTGGCTTTCAGGATGTTATCAGAAGAGCACAATGACATGTTCAGAACCTTGGCGTAGATGGTGAAATTCCTGAGGCTGAGCAGTTAAAATGAGAAGTTCACTGTTGTTTAATACCTAGGGAAATCCTTATCATTGGTACCAAAGAGTTAAAATTTAGTCTCTTGAATCCAAAAACCTAATTTATTACTGTTGAGATTGGGCCTTAGGAAATAAATGCAGTACTGTGATGTGGTGTGGAAGTCTGTAGTTAAGCTGTTTCAGGAGTAAGTCCAAACCACAGACCTGAAAAAGACAATGCTACTACAGTCAAATCTGGCCGAAGTTGTTTTCAGCATAACACAGAATAAGTGATATGTTTGGCCCAATAGAGCGAGTGTCAGTAATATGGCTGGACTCCATCCTAAGTGAAAATAGGAGCCATATCTTATGTGGTTTACCCTTCGCTGGTCATTGAAAACAGATTCCTTTAAATAAAACAGTATCTTCTTTCTTCATGACATTTCCTTTTCTTCTCTAGTTTCTTCCTTCTCCTAAAAAAAAAAAGTGGTTGAGACTCTCCAAGGAAAACTTACTTCTGAACTTAAATAGCTTCCAAAAATGAAAAAAAAAACAAAACCCAAACCAAAATACAACCCAAAAACCAGTTTAAGCAGCAGCATGAAAAATTATTCTTTTTTTAACACTTAGAAGAGGATAGAATATATAGCCACTTAGTGTTGTTGCAGAGCATTAAGCTCTTAGATACTTTCTAAATATCCGCCTGCTGATGTCTCCTAATGTGGAAGAAAATGTAAATAATTTTGGACATTCGTGATAGATCTGCAGTTTGGATGTATAAATAGAACTGAACAAATAATTTGACACTCAAATACTACCTTAGTACTATAATTAGAAAGTAGAAAATCCTAAGGGAAAAAAGGCATTTCTTAGCAGAACCTGATTTGAGTTGATTTTTCCAATTTGTCTGAAATGACTTGTAATTGTGATTTTTATTCCCTCCATAGGTGTCTCTGAAAATTACTTACCTGCATGCATGGAAGTTAAATAAAACACTGCGTTATACAGAATCATGTTTATAACTCACTAAAAATGTTTCCCTCCATTCTGTTTTATTTTTATTCCATGCAAGGGAATGTGAGCTTGCTTTTCTCTTCTATTTAAATCTATGCAAAGCTTTCTTTGAGTCTTTTGTTTCCACTGAAAATTCTTCAGCAAGTGTAAATCTTTGTACTCCTTTCACATAGCTTTTCTGTGAAACATACGAGGCTTCCCTTCCAAGGGAATGTTTTCTTTAGTGCTTGTTGTCTTTGCTCTTTTTCTCTGTGAAGTGTACAATGCAGGGGACACTGGGCTGCCATTTCAGTTTTATCTGCAGAGCTACATTCAGAGCTAGCTGGAAAGACAATCATTGCATCCTTGTTTCTTCTACTTCTGACTGGAGATCAGATTCTAGAATACCTTTGTCTGCATCAAATGACCCCCTTTAATTTCATTTTCTTAACACAGACAATATTTGCATGTTTCTGAGTTGCAGGGTTATGGAGTGAGACAGGAGATTGTCCAAGAACAACCATAGAAACATCCAATTTGAAAGAAAGCTCAGGAAATTCTTGATGTGTATTCAGAGGACCTAAAGACTATAGCAGGAAGAAGAAGAAACAGATAAGGACTGAGCTTTGGACATGAACATTGTTCTAACAAGTGCTTAACCATTTCTCTGTGCACTACTGAAAAGTTTACTTGGGTACAGGGAGAGAGAATTGTTTTGGTTGGTATTTCTGCATGTGAGGAAGTGTATATGGAAGCAGGAGAGAAAAGGAAAGATGCAGCCTTTTACAGAACATCTTTATATTTGTTAGTAAAAGCAGCAGATGCAGGCCTTTTTTACATTTCATTCTGCTCCTCTTCCTTCAAAAATAAGATTCACAGCAGAGGAGAGCTGGCTTAGGGATGACTTCAGGTTTCAAATGAGACAATGATGGAGAATGGAAAGGGAAGTTGTATGTTCTCCTAACTAATAATAATTAACAAAAACCAAGATGAGAGGTAAAGCAGCGTTATTTTGTCTGAATGTTACCTGTGTTGCCTTTGCTATAAAAAACAAGATGAACAAACAAGCTGTGAAGGCTGAGGATATTTTCTTTGGGGAAGTCATCCTTTTTCCCCATGAGGGCTTCTAGCTATATTGTCAGCTGAGTCTGAGTGTTCACTGGACAGAGGAAAAGGATGCTGGTGAATATGGAGTAATGTTACTCTACTGCTGAGAAGCAGCTGTGTTGGGTTTTTTGGGGGTTTTTGTTTTGTTTTGTTTTTTTCTAACAAAGAATACTTCTTTTAAGGGTAGGTAAAAGAGATAGCTGAAGAAAGATGCTGAAGTGTCTTAATATTTCTATGAGGATAATAACACTATCTTTGAGCAGAAACAAATTATATTTTTTGTAACGTTTTGGCAGAGTTGAACTTTTGAAAGTACCAGATGCATGTATTTTGCAAAAACTTCACTCATGATTCTGTTTCCAATATTCCTTTCCAAGATCTTCAGTAAAAAGAGACAATGTGTTGTCCTTTTAATGCAAATTACTTTCTTTGGCTGACTTTTATAGTGTGATCTACAGAAACATTATTGTCTTACTTCAGAGGAAACTAAGAAGAGTTGTACTCTTCTTTTTTTGTTGCTTTGTTGCTTTTAAAGAGGCAGTTAATTTTAGTAAGGGGACTACTAATTCATATTCCCTTACATCTGTTGCTAGCATAGCAGCTAGTATAATACTGAAACTGGTTAAATCTGTGCAAACGCTTACATGTTTCTCAACTTGGCCCTTGTCTTAAATTAAAAACTATAGCAAGATGCGAGCTACACCTTAATTTTTTTCACTTTGAAATCTGTGGTCTATAAAGTCTGGTTTAGAGCGTATCTTTTCCCCTACCCAGATGAAACAGTCATACCAGAGGTGTCTGCAGCCCCGTGGGAAACTGAGATTTGAGACTGGAAGATACAATAAAATTATGGAGAAACCTGTCTAAAGGATTCATTGGCAATAAGCACCTCAGTTGGGCATCTAAATGATGTGCATAAGCTAGGAATCTAGTTTCCTTCATAAAGTCAATGGAGAGTTAAGAGGCTTTCTCAGGGAGCCCCTAAGGTTGATGCTTGTTCAAAATTGTCTTTTTAAAGAACCTTCCTGTCATTACTTCTTGTCTAAAAAGACGCAGGGGGATTAACTTCCAAGCTTTTCAGCCTTATTTTTTTATTCCTTGAAGTCCTATGTGCTACAGAAATGGCAAAAAGCCAGCACAGCTTCCAACTGACCTAGCATAAATAATTACACAGAAGCTGTTCTTTGCAAGATATATATCAGAAGGAGTAAAGGTTACTGCTTAAAACCAGTGCCATGGAGGGGAAATATATTTTTTAAAATATTAAATATATTAATGGAAGATATTACTTTACAGGAACATAATATAATAGAGTGATAAGCAGGATGAACTATTAAGACACCTTTGAGTGAATGTTAGTTATCAAGAGCTATCCCTTTGCTACAGAACATTTGAGTAGGGAAAAAGAAAGCTGTGTAAAATAAAGTAAAATGACACTAGCCTTCTTGTATACACTAGTGGAATATTCTGTAAGTCTTTTGAGAAGAAAATTTATTCCGGTCATCCCTTCTAGCTTTTGAATTGATTAAGCCAGCTACTGAGTAACTCTTATATTGTATTTAAAGTACCTTTAGGTGTGATAAACTCCAGAGAGAGTCAGTCACTTGAGAACTGAGGTTAAATGAGATACTTAAGAACTTTAAATTGCATGTAGGTAAGTACAGTGTAATTGCTGCTGAGTCTAACATTCATTTCTCAATCAGTCTAGTATAGTCTGAATAATTAACTGAGAGGTTTTTAGAAAATAAGAGGTTTTTAACATCTTTGCATACATTTTGCCTTACAGAGTAAGGACAGACTAACAGGGAAACTTGTAACAACTCTTCATAGATGCAGATGGGGGGAAAAAAGGAACCGTCCATTGTGTGTATGTGTACATATATTTCATTTTAATACTCTTAGAATTAATATTTTAATTCAAATACATTCAGTTATCCCAGACTGTGAAATTATATATGTGAAAGAATCTCATTCAAACATGTTGAAGTTTATAAAAATGAAAAAAAAAAACAGTTAGTGTCTTTTTGTTTTAGCAGTCAAATTCAACAAAAGGTACTCTGTATTTACAATGATGTAATGTCACAACTTGAGTGCCGGGCTACCAGACAAGACTAGACAAAGAGAATTTTAAAAATACCATTCTAATTAAACTAGTCCCTTGATGCGGATCACTGATCGTGTCTTGGCCTTGCTCTTGACTTTTTAACACTGAGAGATATTTCTAATGGCTGTGGTTAAGAGTTTTAAGCCCAGCTCTGCTCATGATCACCTAACACCTGTTGCGGTGAAAAGCTATTTTAGTTGTACAGTCCCAGGCTTAGTTTTATAGACCAAAATAAACCCTTGTCATACAGTTGAGCGAATAACTTTAGATATTGGAAACAATATACTGAATGTGTGGTCTAAACCTACTGAAATATATATGGAATATTAAAGCAGTACTGGAAAACGGCACTGTGCACGTGCTGATGTCTCAGCCAGTGCAGGAAAGTAAATCTTCTCCTCTGTCACTTTAATAATTTCAAGATTTCTGCCTGTCTCTCTGGTTTACCTAACTGGCAGTCACACACAATTTGTTTAAAAAGAAGGTCGAGACTCTATAACATCCTATGTTGGTGTAACAACTCTTTAAAAATCAGTGAAAGACCTAATAAAGGAAAATACAGAACTTTTACTAATGCATGTCATACAGGCTTAAGCATTGCATTATTTTTTGTTTTCTTGTTATAGTACCTTTGTTCCCAAGACCATTGTCTTGGCTTAATACCATAAAGGTGCCATGTAAAATCTATATTAGATACTGTGAGGCAAGAAAATCTTTAATACCTAACCAAGTAATACTACATTTTCCCTATGCAACACTGAAAAAGAAACACTAACATCCTGTGGGACTTGGAATAATGCCTGAAATATAATTCATTTTAAGTGTAGTTGTGGTGTTTGCAAAGAAACTATAAATTATCCTTGTCTTGATAGTTTTGCCCTAAGAGTCTTTGATCAATTAGTAGTCTGTAACTCCAGATACTTTACATATTTTTGGAGTTTTTTTAAAAAAAAATTATAGTTGTCAAAGCCATATGAAAAAAAGATGTGATCAGTTGCCAGCTAAAACTCCTGTCCCTTTAATAGAAAAAAACCCAGAAAATTTGAAACTAGTTGCTTTTTTGTTGATGTACACACACTTTTAATTTGCAGGATAAGTGGTAATATTTTGATTTTCCAGTCCAAATCACATTTAGATTGACTTTAAGTGTAGGATAGATTTCAGTGTTTAGTGAAAGTGGGAAATTAAATAGATGCTTCAAACCATATACAGCACAGGTTTTTATAATTGTTAAAAGGTATCAACAGGACCTTTAATGTTTGTTTGGTACCTGAGCAATTTTTTTGGCTGTGAGGGGGAGAGTTTTATGTGGAGTAGAATACACACTAACACCAACGTTCCCTCTATTTAGATCTTAATTTAAAAAAAAAAAAAAGGGAAAAAATGAAAAAAAAAAAGAGCAATCTACTAAATCTGATGGCTAGTTTGTGCTAGGAACGAATTACAGACAGTCTTCTCTGCCTTTCTGCGTGCTAACCACTATATATCCACTGTTAAAAGATTTACGGAAGCCTTGCATTCTCAAGGTATGAAAATGCTATTTTCCTTGTTTGTGACCATTGTCTATTTGCGTTGTTCTCTAAGGACATAATTATACCAAATACGATTAGAATTTGTCAGGTTGTCAGAAGAATCATCGGGAGTGAAATCCTAATGTACTTCTTTTCTCATTGGACCTTAGAAAATGTGAAGATGTTAATAGTTAAGAAAATGTGACTGGAGAATATACAGCCTTACATCTTGTAATTGCCTGGGCCTAAAGCAATCTTAATGTTTCTAGAGGTTAACAGTTTATTTATCTGAAGGTTTGCTGTCTTGAACAGATGCCCAAAATCAGTTTTTTCAGATTAGTAAGTCTGTTCCAACTATTGACACATGCAATCAAATATCAAATATTTCTTGTTGGTAATACTTAGCAAGGTGAGGAAATTACAGGTGCTCAAATTACCACCCTGATTAGGGGTGTAAATTCCAAAATTATTTGGGCCTGTTATCTGTATTGCCAGTGGTTATAGATGGCAGAAGCTGCCTTGAGAAGACAGTTTCAACTCGTTTTCCTTGGCATCTTGTTTATTCCCAAGTTAACTGTTGTTGTTTGTCCAGAACTGTCATGTGGTTGTGATCTTTTATATAAATCACGGATTGTAGTGCATAATCCAGTACCACAACTTCTCATGGACAATCAAATAAGTCAGTAGGCTTGAATTTGTCTTACTGTGTTTTGTTGCCACCTTTTCCAATTCACTGGCCAGAGGAATTTGTATTCTTTTATTTCAGGTTGTGTTTGACTTTTGAACCTAAAGTCAAGTCGTCATGCGTTAAGGTTATACTGTCAGAGAATTAGAAAGTCTTCTATATATTTTATATATATTTATATATATATAAGAGTACATAGGAATGGGAGTTGTTTCCGTAGGAACTTCAGATTATTCATTTTCAGTAAACGGATTGTTTATGAAGAGAACCAGAGTAACTCCCCTGTTAGTATGAAAAAAACATAACTTCTCCAAAATGATAGTGTTCAGTGTTTTTCTAGCCTGAGTTAAATGGGAATTTACAGATACACAGTTTAAGAGTTCAATTTTAACACAATTATGTAATAATACATTTAGATATTTACATCCAGTAATTATATCTCATAATGTATAAAAATACAAATTATATGCAAAAGTAGAGAGGATTTGTGTATAGTACAATGATGTGAAATAAAAAGAGGAAAAATCTTGGAGCAGCATTGAACTGAGGACAATGGTGGATCAAAGACAAAAAAACTGTGTATTCCAGTTGTTAGTCAATATTCTGTAATTCTAAGTGCGTTTTAAAGTTTATTGGCAATTTCATCTCTGAGAATACAAAGCATGTGTCCTGTCATAATACAAATTTTTTTCCTGTCTGAAATACAAACTTTTAATTTAAATATAGATAAAAGGAGTTAGAAGTTCCTTTAGGTCATTGCTAAGCAACTTTTTTGCATTAAAATATTTCTATTCACCAAAAGAACAGCATTCGGTGCCTAAAAACAATCCTTTGACATATGTTTTTAAATCAACTTAAACATAAAATACTACTTCTCTAGTTAAATATGTTGTGTACCTTTTACTCATTTAGCCAACAGTAATTTATTTTAGTTGTGCATTTATGATATTTTGAGGCGTTGTGTATGTACATAGTTATTGAGATTTCCTCTTAATTTCTGGTCACTGCAGAATTAGTAAACTGTTGAGTGTTATGATAAGAATAAAAATGCTACCGGGGGAATTTAAGGTGTGTGAAACCTCAGCATCATGTGGTTACCAGTGATGATAGATAATCAGATCTTCCCTTGATTCTTTTTTATTTTTAAATCTCTGGGATGGGCATACATGTACAGCAGGATTGGTATGTGTGCTGGATTTGAATAGAGAAACTACTTGCTCTGTTTCAGCAAAGAGGAAATTTGTACATGCTAATACAGCAAGGAGAAAACCAGTAAGTGTTTATTTTGACTGGCTTGTTTTGTTGCCAAACCGTGATTCTACTGCTTAATTTTAACTAGTAATCTAGCGTTTTTCTTGTACTCTTGGTACGTATGCTTTTCAGAACAAAACGCACTGCTATTGGAAACCACTTAGTCACAAATATACTTTATTTTACCTTGTAGAATTCTAACAGAATTACTGTTGAAATTTACAAATCAGATTTCAACCAGGAGCTGCCAGTACTACTGTAAATCGTCTGCATTCAAGCCCAGTTCACAGAGGAGTTGATATTCCAAGGACATTTCACAAAACTTACATTCTTTTTTGTTTTTCTCTGGACCTCACCTTGCCTTAATCTTTTGTAGGTAATTAGAAATACTTTTGTAAAGTTCATCTAACTGTTTCCCAGGGCAAAGTTTCCTCTATATACTTCTTTTCACAATTGCAAGGAGTATGTTTTATAAAATACTATTCTGTTGAAAATGTAGATTTAGAAAAGAAACTTAAAGAAACTTTTCCACAGTAATTTGACATCTTTCAGGTTTTTCCCTAAGTCAATTATTTTTAATTCTATTTCATTTTACCTTTTTGTCACCAAATCTGTGCTAGGAGAAACTTAAAAAAAAAAAAATTCAAATTTAACAAGTGTCATTTGAACATGACTTTTTTAAAATAAAAACTTCCTTCAGTGGCACAGAAATTTAAGCATCAGATTATTTGGATGAGACTGTGAAAAACAAAATCAAATTCTACCTAATCTTAGACTAATTTTCTTCTCTTGTTTCTTGGAACTGAATTCTGTAGAACTTTTTATGTCAAAGAATCCTTTCCTGTATGCTTAAAAACAAATAAAGCACTTGTAAGGTAGCTTTCAGTGACGGAGTCTTTCACCAGAGATTAACAGATATGTTTGCAAAGCAGCTGCAAGAAGCAAGAATTTTGCCTGGTCATGCCTCAGTTATATGCCTCCAATTTTTTAATTTACTCACCTGACTACTCTAGACAGTATAGGATGGGAAGTTGAAAAGAAGCCGCAGGATTTTTTCATCTTACAGAAGAGCCTAGAATGAATTACAGAGTTGTCATTTTGCCTTTGGTTACATTGAAGAAATAAGGTTTTAATGTTAATTATCTTAGTAAATTCATGAAAGTTATCTTATAATTGTATATTTGCTTATATGAAGCAAGACTAATGATAAATAGACAGGAATCAATCCACATAAGTAATGTGGATATCTTAATTATGTGTGGATTTTTGGAAAACCAAACAACAAAGCTGCTGCAGTATGTTAACTGAAATTGGTAATGAAAAGAAATTAAAAGAAATTAGAAAGATATTTCTTTTCTTTTTTTTTCATTTTTTCTAAATCTCTTAGAGTGTTTTCTGGGTTGGGTTTTTTTTTTGTTTGTTTGTAACTTAAATATGTTAGCAAATACCTGAGTGAATCTAAACTAAAGGTCATTTCTTTGGAGGGGAGGACAGAGGAACAGGACAATCCTCAGGGTGCCTCATGCCTGTGCCTTCAAGTATGTCATTTCACCACATCCTGGCAATTTGGCCAATGAGCAGAATATTTTTGGTTCAGTGATGGACTGATGTGCAAACTCCTGGGAATTCAACAGCTGGTTTCAATTAAAATTGTTCAGAGTTTCAAAGGCCTCTTTCAAATGATAGATTCATCACAGCAATCATAGTAGTTTGCTAGGCTGCTGCGAGTTTATCAGTGAGCAAGGAATGAGAATAAAAGAATAGGATTAGTTAAAGCATAGATTTATAATAAGGGAAAATCAGAAAGCATTCAAATTATTTAGAACTGCAGTTAACAAGGATCACCTTTACCAGTTCCAGCTTGTCTAGCATGTCTAATAAGACCAAATGAGCTCTTTCTGACTTTGATGTCAGAAAGAATTCCTATAGGAACGCCTACTTTTTTAAATAGCAGATGGAGTATTGTAGAAGAGTTGCTCTGAACAACCTATATATAT
>VXBJ01005433.1:176651-250176 GCA_013400055.1 Nycticryphes semicollaris | reverse complement strand
TATATATATATATATATTTACCTTTTATGAGTCATGGCTGACTGATACAGTATTAACCATCTGCCCTTCAGAAGATTTTGTATTGGTTTGGGTTGTAAGTTGGACATCTTATAGTATTGTGTAACACTCCTCTGTGTGTCCCAGCTTTCCCAGGGTTCTTTGGTTAAATTTTCTCTTTTATCATGAATATGATACATTCTTGATTTTAAGCTGCAGGTTGCTTACTCCGAGTGTAGTTTCCTTAAAACCAAACATTGTAACTTGGTAAATAATATATAGATATGTATGTGTGTATGTATACCTGTGAAATAACAATGGCAAAAGCTTCCTTTGAAGATTCTTGCTAGTTAGTTCTGGATTTTTATAGACATTGCAAATTGTACCACCATTCTTTCTCTGTTTCTCTAGCAGAAAGTCATTAGAGTAATCAGGGAGTGCATCATGCCTAGGTTAAGTTCTGAATAATGATGAGGCTGAATCATTATTATTGTGGTACCTGAGATCATCTAGCCTGGGTTTGATCTGGATGTCGTTAGTAAAGTGCAACTATCTCACAATTCAGGTATTACTTGCCATTTTGTTCTTCCATAGCAATGGGGGTATTAGAAAGGTATTATACAATAATGGACTACTTTGTTAGTAAGACTTTGAGGATCATGTTGTTTCGTTCCAGTGTCACGTAAGGACGATATATCGAATGAAGCATTCTGTTTTGTGTAATTCTTTGGTAATCTCTTTTTTATACTTTGATATGATGGGAGAGGATGATATAAAAGGTTCTAGTTCGTAGGAAAAATTGTGGTCAAGAACTAGAGAACTGAATTTTCCCATGTGAAAACATTCCATTTAGTGCAGATGATATTGCATAACCTTATTCTCTTTGCTTTTTTTCTCACCCCACCTAATTTTCCTGGTTTTCTTTATTTTATTGTTCACTCCCTAAAGTAAGACAAAGATGACTTTTGATGAGGCTCAGTAGTGTTTCTGGTTTAGAATTATTTTGTTAATTTTCATAGCTGCCTTTGGAATAGTGCAATAAACTTTCAGATAGGTCGACAAAACTTGCATAATCTAGATTTAGTTTTTCTTTTTGCCAGATGTTTTATTTTAATCTATAGTCTCATTAATAGAGTCTAGATTTAGTTTCAGGTGAAAATATAAAGCTTTGAGACTTAGAAGAAAATATTTATTATATGGACTTTGTGGAGATTTTGGATAGGAGATTAAAGGTTGCTTAATAGTTATGGGTACATGTTCTGAAATTATTCTTTACAGCCTTTGAGTATAAACATTTGTGCCCTTTATACATTTATTATTTTGTATCTGTGGTGCTTTAAACATCACAATTAGGCAATGGAGAGGGGAGCATTTGAGTTCTGGCACAGGACGGAGCTCGGTACAGATATAAAATTACAAGTGTTTCTTAACTGAAAAATAGGCCTGCTTCTCATTGCCCTGTGCAGTTGCAGTGGTTTTTTTTTGTATCAATAAAACTGTTAGAGAATTTAAATTTTTCTTCTGTAATTGTATAGCAGGTATACCTTACATCTGTTCTATGAATATGTTTAGAAAGCAGGATTGTTATTCAAGATAAGACTGTCATTGCTCCTGCAGAAGAGTGAAATGTAATTCTCTCCGCCACTCTTCCAGCCTATTTCTCTTTGCTTCCCCTCCCTCCCCATACGATTTTATTCTATTCACACCTTGTACAGCATGACTGCTTAAATCACTGCCTTGACAGTGGTGTAGGAGGTGTGCACAGAGGCTTTCCTGAGCTTTTGCAGAGCTAGATGGCATGGACACAGAGGCTTTCTGCTACGCCCTGCTTGTGCCAATTGCTAAGGCGAACCAGAGTGAGGGGACATGTACTCTGCTGCTGGACAAGGCCTGTAATTGGACCTGAAAATATCTTCAGGAGCATTGTTAGACAAGCCCTTTAGTTTTCATTATTCTTTTGACAGATGTTTTGTTCATTGAAAAATATAAATACTAGTATCTACCACCATGTAGCAGAGAGAAAGCTCCCTTTAAATAAAAAATAATATGACAGAATACTAGAGGAAATGGAGAAAGGGTAGCCTTTCTCACAAAAGAAGATTTTAAGTTAAAGTAAACATTGTTCAAGTGTATGCCCTGACAATCCCTTAAGGGTGCTTTTTAGCAGCCACCTGGAATGGCCACCAAAGAACAAAATTCAAAATTTGTGATCCTCTGTTAGGAATGCCTTGCTTGTGCCCTGAAGTGTAAGGTTTTTCTTAAGACCAAACAAAAACAGGTAGTAGACTGAACTTCCCATGATGAGACAGAAGAGAGATGAGCTCTCAAAACTAGTTAACAGATTTACTGCTCATAATTAATTTGTAAAAGGGCACTTGAAAGTATACAGAATATAGAATGTTGTGATTGCATTCCCTTAGTACTTCCAGGTCCTCAGCACATGGAGGAGGGTATAGAAGCCTTTGGGTACTTCTCAATGTAATACTGAGTAGAAGTCCTGAAAGAATCAGTGCTGAGATTGTTTATCACAGGACAGAGGATCAGTTGATGTTGGAAGTGTTTGGTGGCTGTACATGCGTTCATACTGCTTTCATTTAGGCTTTCATTTGCCGTCACCTCTCTTTCCATCATAGTTTTGCTTGGAGAGAAATTGGTTTAGCTTGTTTCTTTCTGCTTCCTTTCCTATGAAAACACTAGAGAAAAGAAAAACAGATTACAATATGACAGAAATTTGTCAGGCACTTCACACCAACCACCGACAAAGTATACTATTCAATGCTTTGGGAGATCTTTGAGAGTAAAGAATAAAACCAGTGGGGCTCTTTTTTCCAGTCCACGAATATCTATAGACAAATTTATTTTCTCAGAGAAGCTGGACTGTATTTGTAGCGTCAATAAAATTAGCAAGGAAGCTTTCCTGCTGTCTCCCTTTTCAAATTGAATATCTAACAGAAAAATGGTATACTGTGTCTGAAACCATACTGGAAAGAATCCAGATGGTCTGCACATTATTAATGGATATCAAAGTTGTAGTGGTTACGGATCTTCTATTAGGCTTTCCTAAAAGTCATTGGTTGTAGACTGGCACCAAGTTCCTGGCATCAAGGCAGAGCACTCAAGTGATAAACTACCATGTCTTTAGAAAAGCTTTTAACTAGATTATTCCATTTTCCCTATACATCTACTATGCATTAAAAAATTGTCCTGTTTTTCTCAAGTCATGGTGAACTCTAAATGAGTTAATATTCTTCAGATTCTTAGCAATTTTAGCCTGTTTAATGTGGAAGTGCTGTTAATGTGGGCCTCGCAGCACCTCTCATACGAAGAGGGACCAAGAGAGACCTGGGTTTATTCAGCCCAGGAGGTAGGATCCCTGCTGCTGTCTACAACGATCCCAGTATGCAGGTGTGGAGAAGGCTGAGCCAGACTGCTTAGTATCAAATTCTTTGTTTTTCTTTCATTCTGAGTAGCCATTTTACTGGGTGCGGTTTGGTGTATGCACCGTATGGGTACATATACGCACAGTGCAGTAGCTGAGGTGGAGAAGATAGTTTGATGGACTCCTTTTATACTGAAAATAGATTAAGGTAATCTGTACAGCCTTCAATTCATCAAATAAGAACTGCAGCCACATATTTGACTTTCAGAATAGAATCATAGAATGGTTAGAGTTGGAAGGGACCTTAGAGATCATTGAGTTCCAACCCCCCTGCCATGCGCAGGGACACTTCCCAAAATAGGAAACAACATTCACGTTTGAGAACATTGTTAAAAACTTTACTGTCTTCAGTGTCTTTTAAAATGAAACAATAATAATAATAAAAAAAATAATGTTACTTTCCTCTGCAGTGCTTGCTCTCTCAACCAAAGTTTTGGGCTATTCAGACGTCAGCCTTGCTCCTTCGGACCAAGCTTGAGAAAGGAAGTACACGCAGAATGGAACGGGCGATGAAGCAGACCCAGGTAAGACTTCTGAACTGCCTTCTTAGAAACAGGTTCTTTAGATGTCAAATGGAAACAGGCAGAAGTTAGGAGCTTCTTACCTCTAGTTTCTGACTTCAGATCTGAGGAGGATTTATGTAGAGGTTTATGAATGTAAAGCTGCTACAATAGCTAATGACCCTATCATATTTTTTAAAAGTTTTTACTCAATTAAATAATCTGTAGAAAACACTGAAACTTGTAAATAGTCATTGGTATTGTGAGAACAAGAAAACATATTTGTGAATAAAGCAGCACTTTTGATTTACTATTTTGCTGTGGTACTTAGTGATTAGTACGTTTATTGCAACTTTGAGGCAGTGATTAAATAATCATGTTCCAAAGAGATCAGTTTTCAAATAAAAAATACAAATTTTATAAGTCTGAAATTATGTCAGGTAACAACATTTATTCAAAAAATAAAATTTTCAAAGGAAAGGTCTGTAGGCAATATAATGAGGTTGGTTTTTTTTCCTTATTACAGAGTTTGGTTAGCTGTTTTCAACTTTATGCTGCTAAGTCTTGTTGCCACACGTGAATAGCAGAGATTGTTGGGTGTGGTGCTTGTTATGGTGGGGCTTTTTGGGGTGTGGTGTTGTCAGTGAGTGGTGGGTTTTGGTGGTTTTTTGGTTGGTTGGTTGGCTTTGGGTTTGGGTTTTGTGTTTTGGGGATTTTTTTGTTTATGGTTGGACTCCATGATCTCAAAGGTCTCTTCCAACCATGAAGATTCTGTGATTTCTGTATGTCCATCAGGCAACGGTCTCGCTGACTGAAACAGCCAGGAATGTATAAAACTTAGAGCTGTGATGCTGTGTAATTAAATCCTGAAAAGCTGACGTTTCATTTAAAACAATTATTGATGCATGGAGACTCTTTGAAGCAGTACAGCTTGGATGTGCTGCTGCATTTTTCTTCTGCTGAGAGAGGCATAGAATTGGTATAGAGGAATTTCCTGGGGTCAGTAAGACAGTGTCAAGTAAGCCAGGATTCCAAGTCTGGGAGATGTAGCATCTGACAGCATTTGGGAAACAATCTCAGGGTCCTTCATGCCCTAAGCCATAAAACAGTTGGAGTGTCTCCAACATTTTTGTCTAGTTTGATTAAACCTGAGTACTGGAAATTGTTATACTATACAGTTTGACAGTCCCATGACGGAAATCTTCATGAAGGGGTTATCATTACAAGTACATTTATCTGACTTCATCACATGCTGGAACTGCAGTAATGTGAAGGATTTGATTAGCATGCACTGTGACATTTCAGGAGGTGACCTCACAGTAGAGACAGAATCTGTGGTTTTAAATATTATCTTTAATCTTCCTTAAATATAATGTTTATATTTTCTTTCATTAAGTTTTCTAGACATTTGAATATAATGACTTATTTGTGTTGACTTGATACAGTATCAAGAACAGTTTCCAAAAATAGTCAGAAGATGTTTAAGGACTGATATGTGCTAAATTAATCAAATAACTTGAATAACTTTCCATTTAAGGTTTTCATTCCTGAGTTCCATCAGATCAGAATTTTTTAATATCATGGTTTCTAACAGATCTAAGAAGGAATCAGAAATCATAGGGTAAATGATGTTATTTTCATACATAACACGCGGTTTTTTGATGTATCATCTTCATGAAGACAGCAAAAAGCTAGCGAGTTCTGCGGCTATCCAGCAGGAAATGGATTTCAAAACCATGGAATTTTCATACAAATTGGGGGTTTGGGTTGGATTTTTTTTGTTTGTTTGGTTTCGTTTGTTTGTTTTACAGTTTCATGTTTTCTAGTTCAGATTGCTGTAGAAAGATTAGATATTGCAGATTAAGGGAGGAGGTGAGTGTAAATATGATTAGATTCACCCCATTGTTTGCAACGTCAATTTTTTCAAGAACTTAGAAGAATTCTTGTAAGATGGCTTGAATAAGAAGTGGTAAACCAGATCCTCTAAGTTACATTAGGGTTGTCTGAGGAGTGTGTGAGCTCTGACTTACTGATGCTGGGACTCCTCTGTCCTCTTCTACTTTAACTCTCCTTCCTTTCCCCATTTCCACTGTTGCCTGCTACTACGCGGGGACTGCAAATCCTTCTAACCAGCTGATGAGCATCTTTTTAGATGAGTATCACTGCGCAGGTATATGCTGCTTTTCAGCCCTAAAGCAAGCCAGGCTGCATTGTTGGTTTGTCAAAGAAAGCGTTTTTCAGCTACAATTTTTTGTGGGCTTGGCTATGTTTGTTTATCTTGATTATTTGAAAATAGTTGCAGCTATTTTTGAAATGAGGGTATATTAGTTGGTTTTAGCTGCCACGCTCCAATTATTAAATATATCCCTACTTTGCATTAGACCATTTTTGTTACATTATTTTGTGATTACTTTTTTCCTAATTGGAAGGCTTCAGAGGGAATTGAAATGACCATTTGCAAAACCTTTTCCTGATTACTTTAAAAATCTGAACTACAGATAATTTAATCTTTGGAAAAGGTTTTAAAATTGTGATTCTGGGTACTCTGGAACATACTTCAGCTAGTAGCTAACTGGAAGTGAGGAGGAGAGATTTTTTTTCTTATTTTTTTCTGGATGCTATTGGTTGTCTCTGTCCAGCTTTTGCCTAAATGAGGTTTGGATCCACAAAAATAAGCTCAAGGATTTCTAAAGCCAGTACTTTTTTCAAGCATTTTTCTAAGAAAAGGAAACAGTATTTGAAAGCTAAAACAGTTATTTTACATTCCACTAGAATATTTAATCATGACCAGTATAACACATATTGAAGTCTGGATCAAGGTACTGCCAACGAAAATGTGCCTCTGGATAAAGTACGATTTTTTTTAAGGTCGGGTATTTGGGTTTTTTCCATATGGATGTAGGTAAGGGAGGGGGAGAAGTGCTAAGATGGAAAGAAGGAGAAGGAGAAAACAGGAAGAAAAAGGGATATTTTTGGTAAATAGCTCTTGACATAACCAGAAACCTGCCATTTCTACATCAGTTTGGGGATCTTCAACTACCCTGTATTGTAGTAAAGTCATTCAGAAACTATTAATAGTGGAAAACAGGTTGGAATAAGCTGTTAAACCACAAGTTACTGCTGAAAGTGCAGCCAGAGCTCAAGTAAAAGCATGGGGAAGAAAAAAGGAATTTTGAGTGGTCTGGGAGCTATGAAAAAAAAGAGAAAAGGCAAGGTGTTTAAAAAACAGACAAACAAACCAAATAGTTTAAAGCATGTAAAAGATAGCATCCCACTGGAGTTTCTTCTGGAGTACATGACATAAGTGTACTCTTCCATTGCAGTGGATTTTAAAATATTTTTAAGAATGGCGCAAAAGGAATTGAAATGCCGTGCTTGGTGTGAAGGATGGCGGGGTAGAGATGAGAGCATCGTTACAGCTGGATTACGCAGCCAGCAAAAGCGGTGACGCTGCCACGTGCCTGGTACACCAGTAGCCTGCTCGGGCTTAGCCTGCAGTGACTCGTTCCAGCTGCATCCTGCCGTGTGATCTGGGTGGTTACGCTGGCTACCTCTAGGCTCCTAGCTTTTAGCAGCTTGTTCTGCGCCCCTTTTCTGATAGCATTTTCTGCTGCTCACTGCAGCTGGTGATAGCACGCCTGTAAGCTAGTCCCTTAGCTTCCCTAACATGCCGTGCGGCGTATGCGGTGTTTCCTACGGTTCTCTCCCCCCTTGCTTTTCTTGGCAGCAAAGGAATTTGCCTGTTAAGAGGAGAGAAATGTGTCTTGAAAGGGTGTTTTTAATAAGACTTCAGGAGAGCTGGGAGCAGACTAGCAATATTATAGGCTAACCATTATGCCTAAGATTGAAAGGTCACATGAGATCTTGTTTTATATCCTTAGTCATACACAGATGTATGTGGTTGGGAATTCTCTGTCAACTGCCCTGTAATTTTCACTTAAATAATACTTCAGAGTGTCATTTTCTCCAGCAACTAATGTTTTTCTGTGTGTCTGAAAAAGGGAAATAGTGATTTGGGGTTTTTTTTTTCTTTCAATTGTTCATACTATAGAAACGTTCCAGTTCGTGTTCAAATCTGAAAGAGTTTATGGACATCTCTCAAAAGAAAAGGCTGATACGGATCTAACAGAACTGGCATCTTGAACTCTATAAGCCTGAATGCAACTTTGCTGTTTCATTATTTTCACATTGATGGTCTTTAAATAGTTATGCAAGAAAATTATGTCATTTATCATAGAAAATATAGCTTTTTTATTTTTCAAAACTAAACTGCCACCTACTTGCCAGCTTGCTCCCTGTGCTTTGCTTTATTTGGCAGTTGTTCTACATTGGAAAAGTTCCACGTTTCAGAGAAGAGTTCAAAGAGAAGAGGGGAACACTCTTCCTCCCTCTCAGCTGATCTAGAGAGCTTTGAGGCTAACAGATTTTTCCCGACTCCTTTGCTTCTCAAGTCATATATCTTTCTGATCAAGCCTCTCAAGACCGTGGTTGGAGCAGTATAGAGAGACTTTTGGTTTGACCAAAGGAGTTACAGCACTTGTCTGTTCAGCTAAACTCTTAGATAACTTGGAGTTCCTATTCCTATTCTTTACCTCCCTCTTAGGAGAATATTAAATAGGGTTTTAATAGTTGCTTTTAGTGGTGCATGGAATGGAAGAGGTGGGGTAAAGAGGAGAAGAATTAATTGCTAATAAATTTGTTTCACATTAAGTTGAAAGTTTTAACAGAAAGTTGCTGGGATGTGTGAGATGCACTGATGAACTGAGAGAGGTTTCACTCACTTCTTTCAGGAAGTTAGTAAGTGGAAGACATACCTCTCCTATCCTGTAGAGATCCTGCACTGATATCCCAGTAGTTCTCAACTATTATGAAATGTATTTATTACTAGAACACATGTTCCACAAAGTGTTTAACAAGAGGAGAAAAGACAGATGTCTTATAAATCCTTTCCTTAATGAATTCTGCGCAAGATCAGAAGGTCTCCAGAACCCTAGAAATAAAACTTATTACTTCACAAAGCAATCACAAGAGAGAGTGACCCCTTGGTGATAGGTTGTCAGTCTCAAGACACACTTTTCCAGAATATATTTCATTTTGCTTAAGCAGATGACAGATTTGACAGAAGATGTTACATGACACAAGTGATTCTGGGGATACACTGAACTAATTAGCAAACTTCAAAATAATTAACATGGTGGTGCTTGACTCCCTCTGTTTCTCTTCTGCTATGCAATTATGGTTTTGTGTTGGGGGAAAAGAAAAAAAAATCTGAGATCCAGTCTGCCAAAAGTTATTCAGTAATAGCTAAAGTGATTTTGTACCACTGGCAAGAAAGAGAATATTGAATAGTATAATTTTCCAGGTAATGATTTCTGCCTAGAAGTTTTCTACTGCGCTGTGGTATTTGCCAGTTTGGATCAGCACTACTTGCTGGTGTGGGGAAAAGAATGAAACCGTTCTTTCTCTGCTAAAGTTTCCTCGTATTTTCTCAGCTAGTCCTTTGAAAGTACAAACCTTTTTACTCATTTGACAATGATGTTCAGTTCCTGAGCTGTTCCACTTTCTAAAAGCAGCCGAAAATTCTAAGCCTCCCATTTATTCCAAATGTTTCTCACCGAATCTTAGCTCTGAAGGCATTTAACTTTCTCTTTTTAAAGTCACTTCACTCAGTGTCCTGACAATTCGAATGATGGAATTAAGAGTCATAACATCAGATAGGAGAATGCTTAAACCATATTAGATGGTAATATTGCACCTTTTTTTTTAAAGACAAAGTGAAAACAGCAAGTTGCAAAAAATAGGAATATCAACAGATTCCAGGACTCAACTTTCACATGTTTCTGCCCAAGCTTTGCACTGGAAGGCATAAGCATTATAAGCTCAACTTCAACAAACTAAATAGTTAAAATAATTAAGTACCACGTGTAATCAGATTGAGGCATTGAGGACGCACTATTCCCACCTATTGCTAAGTTGAATCAATGAAGCTTTACAGGTGCTGCTAAATTTGACTAGATGAATCTTCACGGCTTTGTCATAAATATCATTGGAAATTTGGAGGTAGGAGTCCTGAGGGGAGCTAACAACTCATGTTCTGAAATAGCTCAGGACTGGTAGACGATCACAATGTGCAATGCATATGCCAGGTACTACAAATCAGGCTTTCTCTTGTCTGTTAAGACAGTTGTCTGTGCCTTCTATATTGTAATTAAACTCTAACTTAGCAGTGATAGCTCTTCTTCTTTTGATTTCTTTCTCCATCCTTGTCCTCAGTTGCCCCTTTAGTGAAAAACAGAAAGCGAAGTTGATGCAAGAAATCTTTTGAATCTGATTTTCAGCGTTGACCGCAGTTGTGCCTTCCCCCAGAGCAAGCTGATTTGGGAACTATAAAAGCAGAGTAACCACAACAGCTTGGAACCTAATGCAGGCTTATTATTTTGAAGAGTATGCAGTTCCTCTGCAGGTTTTGCACCCTGTGCAAAGTGTTTTATAACTACTGTTTGCCAAAGGTGCTATCACGGCTACAGTAGTTAACTAGCTACAAACAGGGGACTTGCATCTGTGCAACAGGCAGTTAAAATTCTTTGACCTCTTTGGATGAGTCTCCCCACATACGATTGCATGAGACACCTCTGCTGATTTTAGGGCGGCTGTATTGAGTTGTGACAAAAATGTCAAGTCTTCTGATAGAAAAAGGGAAACCTTCAATGCAGATGTCTTTGGGTCAAGGACTACAACTACCTCTCCTGTTCCTGGCTCATATAAAGAGGCAGATTAAAGCTAAGGGCAGCCAGATATATTTGGCATTAGAGACTGCAGAGTAAGAAAGAGGCCATGGTGCTGTACTACAAACAAAGAAGTCGCAAGCATACCCAAAAGGGGGCAAGATGATTGCATGGAAATGGGGGTGTTATTTCCCCAAATACAAAATTATCTAGCCTGTATTTGGACTAATTTTAAATATAGTATTGTTAGGGTGAATTGATGGATGCAATCAGTATTATTGCTTCTGCAACAGAAAATGAATGGTCTGGTTTTAAATCCACGCTTCACAAGTAAGTTTATAAATCTAGCTTCTTGTAGAGACTTCAGCGGAATTTCTGCTTGCAGAAAAATCTGAAGATTTTTGGTCCTCTGTAAGTGAATTTGTCCTGAGGCTTAAGTCATTGACAGGCTTTAACATAGAAATCCATATCCTAAGTACTGGCAGTGCTCAGTAACTTTGAGCTCAGTATTTGTCCAGAACGGTCAGGTCATTATTTTGAAAGTCAGTAACGCTGTTGTGCTAATAGAGGCCTCCTTTGTTTTATCATGCTTCTTTAGGTGGTAGTATTTGACTACAGCAAAATATTGCAAAAGGCAGTTGCATAGGAGATGCTCTAAATTGCCTGGTGTAGTGCTTGGCTCTCTGTTTCAAATGAAAAGGAAATACTACGTCAGGCATTCATGAATCCGGTTATCTTCTGCTCATGACCTTGACCTCTTTTGTGCTAATTTTGATATCAGAATGCTTTATATTTAATTTGGGATTGTTGGACTCATTTCCTCTTGTGTGCTTTCCTTCCCCACCCAGCTGCAAAAGCCCTATTATAAAGAAATTTAAGCTTTTTTTAGTAAAATGACACTAACAACCAAAGTGAATATTTGTTTCTTAGTTGACAAGTATTGTTTTCAAAGCTAAATACCCAGCTGCAGAGCCATATATAACATACAAAAACAGTCACATTAAGAGTCTACCACGTGACTTTTTTTTAGAAAAGCTACAGACATGCAACAGTTCCAGCACCCTGATCAATAACTTCTGCCCCAGCATACTTCCCCTTACAACTATCAACAGCTTCTTGCATCTTAAAAGTTCACCTAGAGTTATGCAAAAGCTAAGTCTCATTGGTAGTCCAAAACTTCAAGTTCTTTTGCGTAAATGCATACAAATTTTTGACCACCCCTCTTTCCTGCTATCAAAGTAATTGTATAGGTGAAACCAGTACCTTAGATTCAAGAGATAGGCTCTTCCTGAATAGTTTTGGAATTTGAAGTCATTACGATGTGGATAATTGTGGATAGTGGTCTTGCTTAAACATGATGGGGGTACTTAGGGAGTAAGTTTAAAATGAAGAATTTATTAGTTTGCCTGAGGATAAGGTACTAATGGAGGGAAGAAGAATGAATTACCAGAATATCACATAGGAAATGTTGTATAATCAATAGTTTTCCAGTTTTCTACCACGTGAAATATAAAAAAGAAACATCTTTAACTGGTACAGCAGAAAATTAGACTGAAAAACCTCATAGATAAAAGGCCTACTAAAGGTAGGCAGTAAAATAGTGTAATTTTTCTAAATGCTCGCTTTCTGCGGTAAGGTTAACAAGCAGTGATAAACCTATTTTTTATAGAGTAGGAAGTGTACAATAATTGTTTGGTAATTTAGCTGAATTGTTTAATGCTGAATACTTAAAAGGTTATTAATTCAAATTGCATAAATTTGTATCAGTTCTCTCTGGCTCAAACATGCTTTATCTTTGGTGACACAATACTATATTCATATTTTGGTTGATTAGGGCAGTAGTCTACTAAAAATATGGAAACTACTCATCCATAAAATGACTTTTTAAGAGACTAATTAAGACAAACAGAATGAATTTTACTTTCTTTTTCAGATTTTAATAGTTTTCAAAAACAATACAATTATATGCAGAGCAATTATAAAATGCCTTGATTATGATAGCTTTACAGTTATCATTCAATAGTGGTAATAACCTTATTACAGGTAAGAAATTAGATAAATAAAACAAAGTGGTTCTCTCTGTCCTCCCCCTCTGTCCCCTGAGGAATATACCCCCAATCTTCCCCTGCAAAGCCTGTCAAATAAGTGAGTTTTTCAGAATGAAGAGAAGGTACTAAGCACTCAGGTTATTGTAGTTCAAGAAGTTCCAGCACCACAGTGAACTCTCCCTCAAAACACAGGATGAATTCAGTCTTGAAAGGCTAATTTATAGATAGGGCTTTCTTATTTACTGAAATGAAGCTAAGGCATACAACTGCTGGGAAATAAGTAGAATAACAAGACAAATGTTAATGATAGAAGTGTTTGGGTCTGTGTGTTTTTTAAGATTTTGAAAGTGATCCAGCATTGTTCTGAAAAATTCTTCCATTAGAAGGTATTTTAGTGCTGCGTTAACCATTGCAGGAAATGAGAGGCTGGAGACTGGTTTTAGTTTTAAAGATATTTAAGGTAAAAGAATATGGAAATAGTGGTGCTTTAATACTTGCAAAAGTTGGAATAGGCAATAAGTCAAAGCCAACTTAGTAAATCCCAAAAATTAGTGGTCCTTGCATTTGTCCTTATATGCTCACTCAGTAAAGAAATTAAAAATGGTCTGTCAGCAAGCCTTTTCTTTTCTCCTGATATGAAAAAAATATTTTACTTCCTCAGGTCAGCGTATGACCTGAGATTTTAAGGGAAACCAATGCATTTATTGTCAAAGGAGATTTCCTGTGGGAAATCAGATAAAAGCTGAAAATAATTACTTTCAAATTTTAAAGTAGGGGCAAGAAAGTGGTTGTATAGACAAAGAGAGCAGTCTGAGAATCTTACATTGGAATGATTTTAGGTCTATTATGTAGGTCAACACCAGGGATAATTAAGGAGAATGCTTTGGCCCATTAGTTTCTTGAGCAACAGTGAAGAGAAAGATTTCAACAGATCAGTTTCTGTAACAAATATGATGAAGTATAAGCCTCAGAAGTGTATAATCATTGACCTAGAGAGCATGGATTCACAGAACGTGGGACAAAGGGATTTGTAAAAAAAGTCATTAAGCTGGTGACAAATCTCTGCAAGATAAATTTAGAGATAGGGAAGAAAAATAATGCTTGTTGAAAAGATCAAGTAGAAGAGAATGGACCAGTGTATAATGAATGAGGGGAAATGTTATTTTTCTTTTTTGAGATTAAGTGATTGTATTATTTACAAAAACAAGAACTAATTCCAAAAATGAAAATGTTCATGCTTTGAAGTTAGTTTATATCTGTGATGCTACAGTAGGGAGTGAGAACTGCTTTTTCTGATAGATGTTTCTACTGAAATAATTTTGAAAATGCCAAGGGCCTAGCTTTCTTGTAAGTTACAGGGAGAGCTGGGTTATTAAAAAAAAATTAATATGGTAACTGTATGTGGTTTCTAAGTGTTCGGAAGTAGGAAATTTTGGGAATCCATTATGTAAAGAATAATTTGATTGGAAACTATTGTACTGGAGACAAACTTTGCAATAGTGTGGGTTGGATGTGGCATCTAACCAGAGAAATGTTTGCTTGGCCTAACTCAAGCCATTTGGTTCCTGTTCCAGTTATAAATTGAGGAGTATATTTGGCTTCTGAACTTTCCAAACTGATCTAAGGACCACTGATTCAAATAATCATTTGGATTGGTGTATGGAGAGTTCTATGATAATATGATATTGGCTCTTTTCAGTATTTCCATTTGCTTTTGCAGTTACCCTGTTTCTTCACAGTAATGCTGTCTGTCCGAATATTGTAAATTATAGCACTGTGGTTTTGTGATAAGACTTGGGTGTTTTGACAGATGCAGAGATGTTTTTGATATGACCTGCCATGCCTGAACAAGGTTTTAAATGGCATAAATAATATTGTTTGGAGCTATTACGCACATTTCTGTGCTATACCTGCCCATTTTTCCAGCTGCAGATTTATGCAAACATTGAAGTTGCCTAGAAATAGAAACATGCAGCAAATGATTCTACCACAGAGCGCTTCATCTCCTGCCTTATTCCATTTTCCCCTGTGCAAAATGCTTGCAAACAGAAGTCCTTAATAATGTTGCAAGTTCAGACCCGTAAAAGTTATAAAATGTCATATTATAGTGCAATCTTAAACTCTTTCAGGAGCTCTCAAGCTGCACCTAGCCAGGACAATTCCTCTGTTCTGAAATCTGCCTTCCTTCCTCTGTTTCTTCATTAAAGATGCAGGCTGAGGGTTGGATGAACAACCAGAGGTTCAGCCATTTATTTAAGTAATTGAAGGCTATTAATGTACATGGGTGTACAACTTACACTGCCTGTCATTTTGTTTCTACAGTGCAGGGCTTTGTTGGGCAAGGTTTTTAGTATCCTGAGTCCATGTGTAGTTCTAGTTGCTCTTCGGTGAGGTAGCAGAAGATTCGTTGTTGTCTAGTGTCTGTCCCCCAGCCTGTTTGGTGTGAGTGACCAGCACAGTCCAGGTGACTGAAAATTTTATTTTGGTTTGGCTTCTTAGTTGGTTGTGTACCAGACAGCCTGTGCCTAATACTAGTACATGAATGTGAAAAGAATTGTATATTTGTGGATACCTCATTTTTTGATAAAGAAGAACTGAGTCTTCAGGGAAGTGTGAAGTGCTTCTATTTGAATATGCCATACAATCAGGCATGGAATATTTAATGCATTTAGAGTGTTTTCACTTTTACTGGAAATCGAACTGATCGAAAGCCAATTGTCACTGAAGATGCTTATTTTCCTCTGGTGAGGAGATCAATCATTAACAGAGAATGAAACAGGGTTTGTTTGTTTTTCCCTGATGTATAGAGAGCTTTCCAGGAACATGTGAAGAACTGGGTTGGATGTCTTTCAAGAAAATATATATATTGAAAACAGACTTCTTTGTATGTGATTGCCTTTATTTGGGATAGCTAAAGTTTAAACACTTTGCCTGTGTGTCATATTTCTAATGTACTTACCATCATATACTCTCTGGTTGCTGGGTTAGGCTCAGCTACTGGAAGAATGTGTATTTCCTGCCAAGTAATTTTTCAACAAAAACTACTGGGTATCAGTCAAGGTTTCACTCTATAGGGAAGCTATTCCTAGGAAAAGGATGATTTTTTAATTATTTTTGTTTTGTAAGAAGGGAAAACAACGTGTATCCCAAGACGTTATCTGAAACATTCTGATCAAATTCAGGACAAAAGAGATTGAACTTGTCTGTCTTTCCTCATCATTCTCCTGTTCCCTTCACCACATAATTAAAGATGTTCTTGAGATTTGCAACTGAGTAAGAATAGTTGAAAAGCAGATTTCAGCAAAAGAGCACTTTGCTGGTGGAAAAAAAAAAAAAGTTGGCTATTTTTAATACTGCAAAAAGAGCCTTTAGTGATTAAAGCTGCTGAATATCTCTGTTTTCAGGTTACAGGTATGTAGATAAGACAGGCATCTAAGGACATTTAAGTAACATGAAAGAATTGCGCTTGGGATGATTGCCAGTAAAAAACTGCACTGAGTTACATGAATACATCGCATTTTGGTTTGTGTTCTGGTGTTTTTTCCACAAGATTTCTGTTTGTGTTACCTCAGGTGAGGAAGCTGAAAATGTTTACGTGCTTGTAATTAATAATGTGGTCGTAAGAACTACTCCTTTGAAATTCTTTGTTTTACTTTCAATATTTGTTGTTCACATTCATGCGAACTGTCATCTAATTCCTAAGTTCAAATTATATTTTTCTTGCCATATATAAACTTGTATTTTTAATATTTATTTATAGTATATTTATAATATGTTTTGTGATAAAGCTTGAATAAGGCAGTTTCTGCTGCTTACAGAAAACTTATCTTTTTTTTATTGTGCTTATATACATACACACACACACATGTATATACTGTTTTTCAATTTACAATAAGCAACATGCATGTGTGGTATATACAAGGTAAACTGAAGTCTTACAGCAATAGAAAAAGTACAGGAAGTTTCCAGTAGACTGGAATTCCAGTTGGAATACAGACTGGATGAAATGGGTCATAAGAGCCATGTATGTTTGAGTATCATACCTAAATTAACAATTAAATACTACATGTAGAAGTTATTAAACTAAAGCGTTCAGCTTGACTGTGCCCTTGTGTTTGTCTCTGTAGAGACAGAGCTACATCTCTCAAAGAATATACATGGTATGTATTACAAAACAGAAATGTTTGACATCATTTATTCTGTATAGCACTTCATCATAAACACTGACAGGGTTGGGGGAAGAGATCACAGTACAGCAGAACAGGTCTAAGGTAAGTCAGATCCTTATTACAGATTACAAGCAAGTTCCTCCTTTGTCAAAAAAGAGATACAACTTTTGTTCAAAAAAAAAAAAAAAGTTTATTTGCTTATGCTTTTAAAGGGACCAACCTTAAATGCTTCAAACAGCTTCAAACACTTTAGAAAATCTTCCAGGCATAATCTGGTTTAGAGAGAGTATTGCACGATTCTCAGCTTGATGTCAGGCACAGACAATTAAATTAAACCTGTGTGCAAATGCTACAGAGGTGACTGTCCTAAAAAAGCCTCTACTGGCTTCTTCTCAGTGCAGAAACATTAAACTTTTAAGTTTTTGCTGAGGGATAGCTATTGCCAAGTTTCTTTAGCTGTTTAGGGGGAGAAGGAAATAGGAGATAGCAGAGGAGAAGCCATAAGACAAACATTGCTTGCTCAATATTATGAGTATTTGTGCTCTTGAGAGATGGAGCACCTTAACTGAAGAATCCATCAAAATAAGCTACTAGAAAAATACTTTGGGCGCGGTAGTACTGAATACAGTACAAGAAGGCCTCTTTTCTTCACAGGTCAAGCAGACTTGTGTGTCCAGTCTAGTGTGGGAGGAAAAAAAAAGCAAGGTAGGAGTTGGGGAATTAGTCTGCTGTTTAAAAAGGGATTACACTAATTTGAAAGAATATGCATAGAAAATTTTTGTTTTCATTTCAGTTAAGGGAAATCAACCTTTTTGCCTCTGTGTGTAAAGCTGCTAGAAACTGGGACCATTTTCTTGTGCCTTTTTTAAAAAGGCAAATAACCTTGGACACTGAACGTTGTGATTTCTTTCAGTGCAGTGATTATGTACAATCAAGAAGTTTTTAACAAAACATTGGGCAAAGCAGTTAGAACCACCATCCATGCAAAGAGAGGTAGCTTTGAAAACTTGCAGCCTGAAGCCTTCTCGAATGTTTTAGTTATTTTTGTTTCAAGCACTACTTGTTTTTATAATTCTAGAGTTGCATTGTCTTGTTAGTAGTTTCTCTCTGTGAAGCATCCAGACATGTTTGCAGCTCCTGTGTTCCAAGTTTCCTGGAACCATTCCTTTGCAGCACAAAGTAGGCGGTCAGCGCCATACAAGATTTCAAAGCCGGCTTTAGCAAATTTTAAACCAGCTGTTAGTTCCTGGGCAGCAGTGGGATACATAGTCCTCTAGTTGTTTTAAATACACACACCATTTGAGGTCAGTCCTATCAAGCAAGAATTTAATTGAAAGAATGACTGAAAGGGTGAGCTTGCAGAGTCAGCAAAAATGGAAGCCTTCAAGGCTACAAGATTTTAATGAATCCAAGACTTATATTTGAATGAAGGATGAAAAGAGGGGAAGATTTTTGCCCTTTTAAGCATTGAGCTTCCGCAGAGTTCTCACAGAACTTTTTTGTCTTCCAGAGAATGTGAATAATGTATAATCTCCAGTACGTTGTGCTCTTCATCTTGGCATCTTAGCACAATGTAAGAAATGGTCTTTCTGAGTTTCCATGAATCACAAATCATAATTTATAATAGTGATTTCTGTAATAAATTTTCCTCAAGTATTTAATGTCATAATTCCCCTTTGAAAATTAGATAAATGAGGGTGAGGATTTCTTTCTTGATGTTGAAATACATCCTTGCTTAATAGCTTTTGTTTTGTGTTTGGGTGCTTTAGTTCTTCACTATTCAGAGAGTTTCATCATTTAACAGGAATATGTAATCTCTGAGTTTTTTAAAAGGATAACTCATTATTTCCTTTAAATCATTTTAGTTTCCAAGCAACAAAATCCTGTCTTTAGTGTCAAAACACTGTTCAGAATAATGGTTGAATGTAATAAGTCCAAACATACTGGTTTTATGTCTTTTATTCTGGTGACAAAATTGGCAACCAATAAAGTAATCACTATTTGGTCATAACCTCCCTGATGAAGTTTAGGCTAATCTCAAATGTTTTCATTTTTTCCACATTATAGCCATATTTATCAACCAGTAATTATTCTCTCACACTAAGCAAAACTGTACTGCAGTGTTATATGGCAACTGGTTTTATTGCTTCTGGCACTGTGGACCTACGGGAGCATCTAGAATACAAGAGCAGTAGAGTTGTGACATCAACTTGCTGATTATAAAACATACAGAGGTAATGGACAGAAATAGAAGGGCAAGGAAAATGGAAATAGGTAGTTGGGCAGAGTGTGGATGTGTGGCATTTTCAGAAGGAATCTTCAAATCTTGGGAGAAACTGAAGAAAAAGGACCTGAGAATCACAAGAGCATCATGAAAATGCTGTGTGTCTGGAAAGACTGAAAGATACTTTTCCATTCATCCTCCTCTGTCTCTGGAGTTAAGGTTCCCATTGAGCAATATGTGCTGGACCACGGTGATAATGGGAACATGTGACAGTGTCAGTGTCCTTTGTCATAAATCAAGATAAACAGATGGTAAAACCCTGTAAGATATGGGACGTCTTAGAGTTCTTAGAGAAGGAGAGCAAAAGCAAGGTAAAGTAATGCCAGGGTGAGCGTGTAAATCGGGACTAGGTGATAGAGAAACATTGTAGTTTGTGGCTGTATGGAGCTTACTTGTAGAAAGGCCTCTTGGGTGGACGCTCACCATTGGAGCCCCAGAGCTTCAATCCCCAGGGAGTGATTCTGGCAAACGGACAAGATCTCTAGACTGAGGAGCAGAAGACTAGTAAAAACTTCTCTAATTTTCCTGGCTACAAAATCATAAAGAGGAACATAAAGTGTACCAGGATATTGACGTAGCCTGTGAAACAAGCTTTTGTGCAGATGAAAGAAATATGGTGGAAGAGTTGTGACTGGAACTATTAACTCTGTCAGACACAGAAGTAAAGGACAGTAAAAAATGTGGAGAGGGTAAAGAGACTGAAATTTAACTAGGCTCAGTATCAAAACTGATATTTTATCATCGGGACCATAGTGATGTTATACATATGGTGAACATAGAGGCAAAGCAAGAACATGCAATGAGGACGAATGTATGGAAATTATAACCAAGGGAGAAAAAACTCTTTTGCAAGCTTCATGTACTCAAATCACAGATAATTTCTGGCTGAGGTTGATTAGTAAAGTGAGAAAAACTCCAATGTGATCATTTCAAATTAATATGGTGTACTTACCCCAAAAACTGGCTACTTATTGTACTTCTTAATCTCTTACCCAAGGTTTAAGTATGAAATGGGAAGAACGAATTGTAGTTATGAGAGCTGCCTTTTCCTGCTTTCAAGTGGCAATAAAACAGTCTTTGCTGGTGATACAGAAGTCTGTCAAAACCATCCCTGTTTTTGTTGTTTCCAGACTAGATTAGTGTATCTCTCTGTACTGTGGTTTTTGAGTTCAGAACTCATTATGCCCTCTCAAGCCTTGGGGGAGTGGGTGTGCTACATGATGGGGGAGGTGAGCTGTTAAGCTTAATGTTTTTAAAAGTTGCACATGGAAGAATACATGTATGATTTAGAGTTGTGAATTTTCGCTGGTTTCTGTTCTAGTTCTATTTAACAACTTTCAAGGCAGGAATTTGAGGTTTGGGTTAAACTAAGACACCAAGTTATATGTCCTTTCACTGTGCTGCAAATATTCTATATTTGCATAGATTTTTATTTTTTTTTACACATAATATTTACCCTGAAGACCATTGAGAAAGAATGCTCTCTTGCAGTACTATTGTGCTCATCTGATTGATTGATTGTTCTGTGATTAGATATTAGCTGTGCAATATGCTTAGGATTCTCATTTTCTCACCACTATACAATCCAAATTTTGTTTCTTCAAGCATTTTTTGTAACTTATTTTCAGTAGTTCACGAGTAGGCAGAACTATCAGAACTTATATTTTTTTAATGTATGAGAGTGCATAAACCATGGGTTTAGTAACTTTGAAGTTCATCAGCATTTATATTTTTTAGGAAGTGTGTAATATTCATAAGTTCTACCTACATTTTCAGTTTTTGGATCTAGGTACAGAGTACAGTGTTGGTTTTGGGAAGAGAGAGAATTCTACTTTCTAATAGTCATACTATCTGTAATTTACATTAGGCTTTTCTGCTGAGGAATTGTAGAAAAAAACATGGCCACAGATTTTTCAATAAAATATGTTGCTTTTCTTTGAATTTCGGTTTTTCTTTTGGAACTATAGAAACAATTTTTTTTAAAAAAGCTAAAACAAGAACAAAACACTTTGATTTACTTAAAACATTTTCTGCCTTCCATCTCCTGATCTCAAAAAATTATTTTCCAGGACGTATTTAGAATTTTCTGGCTTCGCTCAAGGCTTAGAGCAATTATTATTTTTAAATTTTCCAACTGTAGGTTACTGCGTTGTGTGGTTTTGGAAAATGATTGCCCAAGGAATTGAACATTTTTTCAGTTTAATCTTTGTTGCAAGAGAATGTAGAAAAATGTAATTCTGCATAGCATTAGAACATTTGAGCAGAACTAAAACTGCGAAATACAATTTGTTACGTAGTTTGTAGTCAAGTAAACTCTGTAATTAAACAACATTCCTCGAAAGGTTTTATTTCAATCTGACTCCTTTCAGATTGCTTGGAACTCTGTAAAGGAATGTGATTTTATTAGTCTGTTCCTTTCCTTACTACAAATATACCTCAGCCGTTTTCTTGGGATAGTTTTTTGGATAATCTCTAGGAACAGGTCTCTGGAGATGATTTTATGAGAAAGAACATGAATACGATTGAATATTTTAAATATTATTTAAAATTAGGAGGTTAAGTGTAAATTTAAAACCTGAATTATTGCTGCATGTTGTGATTTTTTTTCCTATTAGAAGAATGAAGGAACCTAATAAATCCCATTAACATCAACAGCACTTATGAGATGCTTAACAGTTTAAATCACATAACTGATTATTTTAATTTTACACAACTATTGCATTATTGATACAGGTTGGGTAGCCAACAGCTGAATTTAGAAAGAGAGAGAAAGAAGCGATCCTATGCAGTTTTTTCCTTTTGTTTGGGAATCTTTGCATTCCCTGNATGAATCGTGAAAGCAAGTAATTTAATATACCCTTATTTACATCTGGCCCTAAATTTGCTAGTTTAGTGATGACTGGCATTTGAAGAGAGTTTCTCCCTTATCTTAAAATTTCTAACCAACTTTATGACTATAGCAATGTTTAATATTTTCTTTTTCTTGCTGTTGAATTTTGATTGAATTAACTTCATGGTGGATTTTCAGAGAAAAAATTAATGCTGAAGCTGCTACTTTTCTGCTATGTGAAAGTTACTATTTTCTTTCAAAGGGTTTCAGAAGAAAACATTTCAACAGTTCAAAGCTCCATCAAAAGAAAAAAAAAAAAAAAGCCTGAATTGATTTGTACTCCAAGTCACAACAATTTATTCTATATTAGAACTGTGCTTCCAAAAGGATTGTTCACTTTGTGGACAAAGATGTTTGTATTTCTCTTTTTAGTAAGAAATTTCATGCCTGAAGCCCATCAGTACTATCCTAGACAGGTAAAAACTAGCTAAAGGATTGAAATGCATTGGACGAGGTCACTTTAATATTTGACACAGTTTTACCCTGCAGGTCTTTTGGGGGGATTGTAGATTTGATTCTTATTCCTGTTACTTGCACTTTGAAATTTAAATCTCTTCAAAGCGTTTTTTATTTATTATTAGCTGTGGTAAAGATATTTTACATAAATGTCTATTACATTTTCTTGTATGGTGTATTAAAAAAAGACATATTATGGTGTAAGCTTTCTGGCATGTAGTGTTGTCTTTAATATAATTTCTCCTTTATGTCAAGCATGCTTAAAATCCTGAATGCTTTGAATTTCTTTTTTTATATCGATAAATTCTAAGTATAAATCAGAATATACTTGGCGTTTACAGGCACTTGCAGACCAGTTTGAAGATGCAAATACGTCGGTATCTGAACGCATGAAGATTTTCTACTGTTGTCAGGTGCCTCCACATTGGGCCATACAGGTGTGAAGCAATCCCATCTGAAGCTTTGTTTAAAAGTCTGTGGTTGTTACAATTTTTGATACTGCATGACTTCAAAGTCAAGAGAGCATGATGTGATCTTGAGGTGTAGAAATAACCTAACAAAACAGTAGGGGTTTTTTCTGGAAAGAAGTCAAGTTCCACAGTCTTTTTTTGTCAGATGTCATGTTCTGTAATGCACACAAGTAATTGCTTGTAATGCAATTCTTTTCCACTTTCATTATTCATTCAGTAAAAAATTGACCAAAACTTCCAGGCTTCCAACATATGTCCTGTAAAATCAACCTTGACACTGTCTTAATATTTATTACTGTTTTACTTATGCTAGTTACTTGTGTCTTTCCCGTCTTTTAATGATCACTCTGGGTTGTTTTCAAGAAATGCATAATGGCCCAAGCAGCCAAATTTGAACTCAAAAGTACACTCAGGAACTCCATGAGCTGAGAAAGTGGTTATTTTCAGGACATGCTCCTTTTTACTATTGCTGACAGGATATTTTTTTCCCCAGAATTACAGTGTTCATCTTCACTCTTTCTAGAACAAAAATCTAAACAGTGGTCTTGCCTGTTGATTTAACAAACTGATTTAACAGACTTAAGCAAACTTTTTGCATCACATACCTCCAAAGGTGTTCCTGTTGTTTTTTCCTTTTTGATTTCTAACCTCAGTGCATATTGCTTTAACCAATCATATATTCTCCTAGCATTCTCAAATTATTCCACACAACCTTTCAAAAGGCACTTGCAATAAAACTAGGAAATATGGGTTTCATTTACAGTTGTCAGAATGGCACTTTTCAATCCAAGCCAATTTTCCCAGCCAAAGATAGAAATACTAAAATAGGGATTTATAATGGAAGATGGCTGCTCTTTTCTAGTCTTAGTAATGAAAGAGGCATTGCACATATAGATTTTACCAAAGCTAACTCTGAGTGAATTTAATAAAACCTAAATAAGATACAGTTCCAAACACTGGAGAATGCAGGGTATTTCCTCAACAATTAATGTCAAGATAACAAGTAACTACTTTGTTACAGATTTTCAGTTTGTTACATATTTATGTTAGAGCACTGTATCCAGTTCTTAATTTTTTGACTACCAATCTATTCCTGTGTGGTGAGTCCTTGGATTTGTAACATATATTGAACCCAAGCCTATAGAGAGTGATCAGTGACATATACAGAGAACTTGAGGGAATCCATTCAGGAAAACACTGGAGAAGTTCACAGTATGGAATCACATAGCATAATTAGGTGTCCTTATACAGAATGTTTTCGCAAAGCAAATTGTGTATGTCACACATAGTAAATAAGTTACCATTTCTTCAAAGATGAAAACCTATACGCTATGTTAAAAATCTTAAAAAATAAACGAAAGACCAAAGAAAACTTTTGAAAGTCATGAAAACATACCTTGTTTATTTTTAAATTAAAAAGATTACTCATTTATTTTCATAAGTGCACTGAAATAATAACCGAATTTGAAATAACAAAGTGGCTGACTTATCTGTGAGGAAAACTTAGCTAGGGAGTTGAAGTGAAATCCAATATTGATTTGACTAAAGCTATCATCTTTGGCAGTGGCTGCTTGGGACAGTGATTTCTCATGAGTACCTAACAAAATTGTGTCAGAGCCTTTTTAGCACACGTACAGATCACTATGGCAAAGCATTGTGAGAAGAGGCTTTAATGCCCTCCTTCAGCCTCTCTTTCCTTCTCTCGGTGTTCCCCATGTCCTGCTGCAGCTTCTCTCCAACTGCACGGGCCATGTGCGTCTTTTAAGGGCTGGAAGTTCAACTCTGTCAATTCATCCTTGCCACATCTGTTTCCATTTTTGCATTATATTATAAACTAGTTCAAAGTAATTAAGCTCCTGACATGAACAAAAGTAAAATCAAACAATTATTGTTCTGTTGATGGGGCTTTTTGAGGTATATACATTGTTTGAGGCTCCAGCATAAAGTTTCAAGTGAATAATTCCTTACTCTTTGTCTGCTTCTTGATGATGTCAGAAATGCTTCTAACATATTTTAAAAACACAAATTGTATTTACTTACCTGCAATTTCTTGTATTCCCAGCGTCAGCTTGCAAGCTTACTCTTTGAGCTGGGGTGCACCAGCTCTGCCTTACAGATATTTGAGGAGCTGGAAATGTGGGAAGATGCAGTGATCTGCTATGAAAGAGCAGGGCAGCATGGAAAGGTAAGAAAAATAGTTTTTGCAACTGAGATCCTGTCTTGAAATGGGATTTGAAATACGGAAGACTGGCTTGAGCTGTCAGTTCTCTAATGACAATTCTGCAGGTGTATCATGAGGAAAGTCTGTTTGGGAAAAATGGACACATGATATTATGAGAGGGAATGGCCTCGAGTTACAACAGGGTAGGTTTAGGCTGAACATTAGGAAAGAATTTTTCACGAAAGGGTGGTCAGACACTGGAATAGGCTGCCCAGGGAGGTGGTTGAGTCCCCATCCCAGAATGTATTTAAGAGTCGTTTAGGTGTGGTGTTGGGAGATTTGGTGTAGGGAAGGAATAACCTGTGAATGATAAACCAAAAAAGATTTGGGGTAATGACCACATGATTAAAAAAAAAAAAGCTGGTTATTGAGAAATAACTTGGAAAGCAAGACAATTGTGATAGGGGTTCTTGATACTATTCAGAGAAAATTACCAACTATGGATGCACAGCGAGATGTTGTGTGGGCATTTCAAGAAGGCTGTAGCGGTCATTCAAGATGTGGTCTTGGAGCTTTGTCTTAAGGGGGTATTGGTTTTCTTTCCCGCTTGATTAACTGTAGTTTTTAGACCACTTTAATATATCAACATTGGTACTTGATGTATTTAATTGCTTAATGTTAACGTATTCAAATTACAGAATCAAACATTTGAGACATGTGGCATAAAATTAGAAGGCTTTATTTTGTTAAGTCTGTGTTGATGTTTTCCTGAACTTCTCTGTGATTTCTTTAACACTGCTGCAGCTATGTGTGATCACCTCCAGACAAAGGCAATTTAAAGCTGTCACCTAACTCTACCTGTCACTCTCACTCACCTCAGTGACAGAATTATTTAAAAATGCTGGTAGTAGGCTGTAGCAGCCCCCCTGTTGTTGGTTATTTGGTTAATAGTAAGAGCAATGATAGGAAGATCTTAGAAAATGACACTGGATGCAATGCTGTGTTCTATTTTTGGTGCATAAAGGCAATAACAGGAACTTAAGCTGTCAAGCATTGTTTTCAGAATTTATGTAGTTTTCAGAAATATTCACTTTCCAATAAAAATGGTCTTTCTTTTCTTCCCTGTTCTCTCCCTCTGTTTGGTATATGATAGCATTTAATATATAAACATGTGTGCCTTTATGAAGGCAAAATCATGAAGGCTATGCTTAAACTAATTCAAGCTTATAGAATAGAGAGTTGTAACTTCAATTAATAGAAATAATGCAGAATTTCTCATACTTACATATTTTTTCTAATTCTTGTGCACCAATGCCTACATTTTGGTCATTAAAAACTGGCAAATATATTTTGCTGTCAAATTCTGTGTCACATTATGCATGCCTTGGGGATAGTATGCAAATATCCCAATCTTTTCAGTGCAGCAGGAGAAGTAGAGGTCAGTATTTTCCATTTCCTGGAAATGCATTCTGTCCTACTTATATTCACAAGCTGCCCTTAGGGAGTTATGAAAATGGCACTCGGAGAATAGGACAGGATATCTGACACAGGAAACTGCTTAGAAACGCTTTCAGAATGAGAGTTTGTGCTGCACTATGAATAACAGAAATTGCTATATAAGTAGTAAGTAACAGTAGTGCTGGAAAACAAACTAGATTCAGATCAGAAAAGCCAGCAAATCAGAAACATTTAGCTGTACACCAAGGGGAGTGACTATTTGTGCTATGTTTTTACATAGCTATTCTTTTAGAAATGCACAAGAACCTACTGGAACAATATGGTGTTAAGTAGATATTCATTTCCTTAACAAACTTAGCACATATGTGCCCAAAATCACAAACTATTTAGTACTTCTGCATGTTTCTCACTCACAAGTGCTTTTATATAGAAGGTCTGAATTTAAATACTGAAAAATCTAGTAAAACAGCCAGGTATCAGCAATATAAATGCATTTCATGAGTACTTACACATCAACGGAATACGTTCCATGCTCCTACTTTTTATGTACTGACAAAGAAGTAGGGCTTGTAGGTAAGGCTATGTGCAGTTCCACGTTATACACTTGGGAAATACTCAATTCCCTATTCACTCAGTTGTAACAGAGACGTATAGCAATACAAATTTTGCAGAATAAGATGTCACTAACATTTAGCAAACTTTTTTTTGTGGATCCTTTATTGTTACAAGATACGGATCTATACTCACTTGTTTCATAATCTGAACAAAATTTGTAGAAAGTGGTATCATAATATGAGTCAACAGAAGAGTAACAGACTGATTGAAGTGAGACCCTTCTCGCTTGCGGGAGCTCTAGAGCATGGTAGCTTCTGACCTTTGATAAATTCATGAGCTCTACCTTTCAGCCAGGTATTCTGTCTCTACAACCAGCTTTTCATCCTTATCCCTGTTCCATCATCCCCTCAGTGAACAGCACGGCACACATGGGTATGTGGTTTAGACCAACATACCCAGCAATCCGCGTTCTACAGAGGTTTTTGGGTTTTTTGTCATGACATGACACAGGTATCTCTAAAATATTTGAGCGAGGAAACACAGTTATGATAAGATCTCAGAAGCTCACATTTAAATTCAGGAAATGCTTCCCAGATGCAAGGTCAAGTAGTACTATACTGATGAGCGCATGAGATCATTCAAGAACTTGATTGATTTTCACTATGTGTCACAACAGACAGAGGAAGGCAGGTAAGCACTCCTACATAAGCTACAAAATTGAGAAAGAAGAGTAAATACTTTGCCAAGTTACAAGGAAGAATCAAAACTGAAGAGCTCTCCTTTACTTTCACTACCTTGTTCCATGCTCACCTGTTCTGCTACTTCATGCTACTTCTCTGGTAGTGTAGCAAATAACATGCAAGCAGAGAGGATGAAAGCTTTTTAGGAAATACTATGGACTAGCAAGGGGATGAATTGTCAAATCATAGAACTGGTAGATCTGTGAGGACTGAGGCTAATGGAGCCTTTGAGGAAACAAATAAAAGCATGGGAACATATGGGTGGGATGGCAAGTGGAATTTTAGGTTTGGGAAGCAAAATGCAGGATGAATCTTCAACTTGGGATCCAGAAGTCTCTGTAGTGAAAAATAAAAACGCACCACCTTTAATTTAAAACAAACCCTTTTTACTGATTGTGGACTTTTGTGAAGCGTTACCTGTTTAATTCCCATACCAAGTGTAGGAGCTCAGAAAGCAAGGTACCAGCCTAAATATTTCATGTTGAGAAGAACTGACTTTAGAACTGAGTGTGAATGCCATCCATTCTGGTTCAGACCATTCAGTGAAAATCAGTGTTGCTATAATTAAATCTGTTTCCATCAGCAAGAGTTATACAGCTTCATTTTTTTTTCCTCTTCAGGTAATTTTTAATTGATATTTTTATTATCAAAGCTTATTTAACTTAGATATAATTTTTAGTTATAAAGGAGGTGAGTTAATCATTAATGTCTGTTTAATGAGTAAGAATAAATGTCTAGTGGATATATTTCCTTTATGTACATTGCCTGAGCTACGTGAAAAATGTTTCTTGATAATATTTTTTGATAAGAGGAAGATTTTCTTTTTGCAGAAGCAGGGTTCTTATCAAAGATTAAATGTGCATTTTTGAAAATAGTTTACTACAAAGTTAGGAGGCAAGAATGTTTTTCTTCACAAAAACGTAGGCAAAATTAGAAGCCCTGTTTTAAAGCATTATTTTTTTGTAGAAGACCAATGACAAATACTTTGAGAACACCGTTTTTTTAAGATCTCCTTTGTATTAGCATTTAAAGATGTAGTAATAAAAAGGTTTGTAACATGCCAGAGATGGGATCAGATAGCTAATCAGATGAAGAAAAAGTCAAACTTATTTAATTTTCTGTTTTATCTGTGTTCTGAAATATTTGTGTTGGCAATGAATTCTTGTAAGTTTAGACCAGAACATGATGGTTTTATGATCTTAAATGTGAGATGCAATTAGGGAATGGTTGGTTTTCTATTCCAGTGCACGATTAGTACTAGGCAGGCACTGCCACAGAAAAGCAATCTGAACATGGGAGTGTCCTGTAGAGGACGAGGCAGCAGGCAATGCACTTTTCACCTCGTAGCTGCTGCTCACACAGCAATGCTTCAGTCTGTTTAGCTGAAAGCAAAAAAAAAAACCAACAACACCTTACCTTGTGGTGCCTAATGTGAATACTGCAATGAAAAAAGCACTCAGTTCTCTCTGCTTTAGAAAAAAATTATCTTAAAAATCTCCTGTTAACATGGGCTTCTTTAATCTTGTCATAGCAAGTATCAGAGGCAGGGAAAAGAAATTAAACAGCCCTTTAACCAAACCCTCTGCAAGTGTGGTCTTCTTGTTAGGTGAGACTTTATAGTGCTTTGCCCAAGCTGATTCTGGATTTTAAGTAATAGTTTCTTTGGCTTTCTTTGGAGAGCTGTTTTATACACACTTAAAAACAATTGCCATTAAGTTACTTTCCTGATATCCTGCCACTAATTTTCTTCTTAATGGGATTCCATTTTTGCTAGTTTAAGATCCCTTAGAAGTCTAAACAATACATCTCTTCTTCACATCTGTCCACTTAAAATATTTGCAGAATTTTACTGCTACTTAATTTAACAAAAATTATAGTAAGAATTAAGTGTTAAAATTGCAATAAATTAAATATTTCAAAACAAAGTAAAACAAAGTCATTTTTCTAAAGATGACTTTCAGACAGGACCGATGAATTTTACTGATTGGAGGAAGTGGAGTTGGTGACTGATTCTCTAGAGAACATCTGAAGGGCAAAGAAGCAGAAACAAGAAAAGCAGTAATAATTTAAATGCAGAGATTAAGTCAATTTTCCTTATCAATAAAGTAGTTATGATAGAAGAATGATTACTGTTACAATGTCAAACTTCAGTTCTGTGGCAGGCTGCATTGAATCTTTCTTGGTTCAGATGCTTCAAACAGATCTTTCCTAATAGAAAAATTATAACAAGCTGAATTATGTCTGTTACAATTTTGCAGCAGTGGACTGAGGCAAAAGATTGGTCTGAACAACAGATCATCTGTCCAGTGTATTTATCTTCTCAAAAAGCCACAGAAAACATACTGTCTCTTGTTTAAAAGAGAAACAATAATTTTCTTGTTAGAACAAGATAGTGAGCTTGAGATAAAGAGCTTTTGGATGTTGGCGACAGCTCAGAAAACATGTCTGGGAGAACCAGCTCATGTCTTCTTTTCCATAATGCTGTGTATATTCTGAACATACTTTATCTCAAACATTTCGGTAAATTTATAGCATGCATTTTATGTAAAAGACTAGCATTTCCAAAAACAACAGTGTGAAAGTGGATGTGTCTTCAGACATAACCGAATGCAAATAACTATTTTCAGAAAAGAGCAATTAGAGAAAAAGGAATGACAGTCATTGCAAGAGTACTTATTAGGTTTATAAAAAACACAAATTATGAACTATTACAATTGTACGTACCTTAATGGTGCTGCTACTGCATTGCTGTGAGGTAGTTATAGATGTGTGTGTGATGGCCAGGACTGATATTTGTTCTTGGGACAGAATACACACCTAAAATATGAAATGAGGAGCAAGCTGCTTTGTGTTTTAATGTATGTTTCCCTTGGTGCATTTGACCAAAACCCACCATATTATGTTGATGCTGAAGTGTGTATTTTTACAGTTTGGAACCAGATTCCTTCTAGACCTTATCTCTGATGCTGTGTTGGATCAAGATACTGCTTCCTTACTATCTCACTTCTCTTAGTCTTCAGCTGGTGATTGCAAGGTTCTAAAGAGGTATTTGTTTTGGTAGGTGATTAAAGGAAAATAAATTGTCCCATTATGTATTGATTTCTCTTTGTTCTTTAACAGGCAGAAGAAATACTCAGGCGGGAGCTAGAGAAGAAGGAAACACCCGGATTATATTGTTTGCTTGGTGATGTTCTTAAAGACCACCAGTACTATGACAAGGCCTGGGAGCTCTCCAGGCACCGCAGCGCCCGTGCTCAGCGCTCCAAAGGCCTCCTCCATCTCCGCAACCGGGAATTCAAGGAATGTGTGGAGTGCTTTGAACGATCAGTGCAGATCAACCCTATGCAGGTTGGGAAATGAGACACATGTGGTTTTGTTTTAGTTGGTGTGTTGAGTTTTGAATGATGACACACTTTTCTAAAAGGCAGTTCTGTCCAAAATTGTCCAAGTAACAGTTTCTTACTCTTCTTAGCAACTTTTTCACTGGGTACTTGGAAGTCTGGATAAAAATGGTAGCATTCTGAAATTAAGACATCCTTTTTAATTCAGGTCCTTGCATGCAGCTAACTCTTTACCTGTACAGCTCTTCCGTTTCAAAGAGATCAAGCCAATGAAAATTAATAATTATAATGAAATAAATAATGAACAAGTGTCAAGCAAAATAACCATAAGAAGAACGCTGTGCAGATTTTAATGAAATAATTATTTTGCCTTGTCTGTTGATTTTGAGTTATGAAGTTTGATCTCTGTATTTCACAGAAATCTTTTTCAAGCTTTCTAGTCTGTCCTGCTCTGGAGTCACTGAGAAGCATTGTGCTACACTTGTGTTGACAGTAGCTTTTATTAAAATAATGCATCAAAACTGAAACCACAGTTAAAAGAGTTCTCTTGATGAAGCTGAGTATTTTCACAGAATCTTTGCAAGCTGTTCTGGAGACAATTTTTGTAATCTTGCTTCAGTTTCTCAGCCATATATCTCATCCCAATAAGGTCCACCCTGTGGAAAGCTCTTGAGAATTTACAACAGCTTTACGGGTCATTATGTATATCAATTGAGCCATTTCCGCATCCATGTGAAAGCAGGATATTCTTTCTTGCCCTCCATAGAGTACCACCAAAGCTACTATTTTGAGTTCCACATAACTACCTGGACTTCTGTTGTAGAAAAATTTTAAAGGCCTCCAGCCTTTCAAGTCCTGTTCTTATTGAAGTGAATTCCAGGTAACTTATAAACACCTTTAGTATGGAAAGCAATATGAACAAAAATGCTTCCCTTGTCTTTTCATTCTCTTACTGATTCAGGAAATGCCAACAAAATATATATTTACACAGTTAGGAACCTTACTGAAATCAGGAGGACTTCTAGATAATACATGGCTGAAGAAAATGGTCTACAGGGCTCAAAGCTGAAAAATACTCTTTTGGGATGCTTTTTTTTTTTTTTTTTTTTTGTGTCCTATCCAAAGGAAGCTTAAAATGAAAGGCAATCCAAGAAAAACAGGCCAGTCTGTATAGGAAAGTGAACATTTCCTGTCTTCTAAAGTCTATCTATATTCTGTCACTACAGAAATTAATTGTTTCCTATGCCAGGATGTCTTGTGGACTAAGAGCAGAGAGTAAGGTGATTTTAGATGCAAGGGCTTTAATACAAGGAAAATATCCATTAACAAATTGTACCAAGAATTGTGAATAATTTATCAGGTAAAGAAAGACTCCCTATTACAAAGAAATTACCTTTTTTTTTTTCTTTTGTGGCTATCAGAATCCTTTTTGGCAGAAGGAATTTTTAGGCTGCAGCTAGTGATTCCTCAAAATATTAATGGATAAAACCATCCTCTGTCAACTCTCCTTCAATCTTGTGTACTCTTTGGCCAACTGGTCAAATTTAATTCAGGTCTCTGAGGGTAGGTCTTCGCATTATGAGCCAACACCATATTAGACTTTGGAGAATGCACAAAGGAATGAATGCCTAACTGTTCAAATATATCTGAAACTGGTCTTCATAAGCAGTGTTGCTCACAGAATTACTTGTTCTAGTACATACCTAGTAGGTGACAGATGCATTTCTCTTGCCTTTTCACTGCAGACATCTTGCAAGGGTAGACTGAGACAATTCCAGAGATTAAAGAGCTCATGCAGTCAGTTCTCTAATGGCAAGAAGTCTGTTAAAAAACTTGCAGTTAAATAACAGATTTGTTAGTTCTTGTACTGAACAGTGTATGGTTCTCTATATCCAGTCGCTTCACAAGTGAATTTAACAGAGTGTTCATAGCACCTTTTTTGTGCCCATGCTATTGTCCACCATGTCTCAGTTTGCAAAATAATAATAATCATCTTTTGTGCTTGTTTGTTTGGCTCATAACTTCTCAGGCTAATTTTCCTTGGTGTGAAACAAGACAAGTGATCTCTCTCCAATTTGGAAAAAACAGTCACACTTTAGAAGTCAGTTTGCCATCAACTACATCCAGAATTTAAGGTTTCGGAGGATGCAATGAGAGCCTTATTATCAACAATCCTCATTCATTTTGTAATAGTAAAAGTAATTTAAGAGTTGAACTAGTCTTTCTCATTGGAGATGGCAATAAAAGTCTCTCTACCTACTTAAAACTGGAGTACGTTCTGGCAGTGTGTTGTGTTCAGAAGAAACTGAATTATAAGGGAGAAAAATCATGCCAAAAAACGGGTAATTAAAAAGGTAGTCAGCTAGGAATTCATTCAACTAGAGCTCTTAAAAATGTAGTAATTACTAACTTCAAAGACTAATTTTGCTCTGCAGGGTATAGATTGGTTCTAAACTAACACTGCTGTATTCCTAAGAATATTGTACTGAAGAGTTTACTGGATTCTGGAAAAAAAAACAACAAAAACCAACTAAAGAAGTTTCTTCAGATATATGATTTGGGCTTCTTTTCTTTTTAAGTATTCAATTACACTGTAGCTAAGTTATTTTGGAACCATATTCCCATTAATATGACAGATCTATTTAGACTTTTCTTAAAGCATTTAATAATAATTTAGACTTATTAAAGATTTGTCTGGAAATTCCTGATGGCAAGTTTTAACAAAGAGTCAAAGCTTACATTATCTTCCTTTGCTGGTCACTGTCTTCAGTTTTGAAAAGTATAAAAACTTACAGCTCATTTTCATGTGTTTTTCCAATCAGTAGTGACATTTGAACCTATAGGCAAAACACTTTTTTGTATTTCCAAAAAAGAACTTTAACCTAGTTTCACAAGCCTTGACAAAAGATTTTTTTGAACTTTGGACAAAGTTTTCCTTCCACTACCTTTCAGTCCGTCACTTTCTTCAGAGCAACTGTTACATCAGCCAGTGGAATCAGCAAATTTTGTGCCCTCCCCAATAAAAGGGGAATTCTTACATTCTTTCCACACAAAGTAGCTCAAGTCCATTCTTAAACTGTGTCCTAAATAAATTATAAAAGAGTCACTGCCCTTCTTATATTGTAGAAGAAATTCATACTTCCTTTCCAGATGATAAGGGATGGTAAGGGATGATAAAATACCATTTCATCGCTATAGTAGGTCAAAGACAATGAACCTTGGTCTTTTGTTTGTTTGGTTTTTAATTTTGTGTGGTTTTTTGCCCAGCTACCACGTTTTTCCATTTAACTTGTCAGAATCGTCTTTTTGTAGCTTTCTCGTTTGTGTAGCACACCAGCTTTTAAGCTATATTCTCTTATTTTTAGAAATCTCTTTTATATTTCTTTAATTGTTGTAACTCTCTAGTCTTTTTAAAGCCTTTTTGAGAGATGATATGCAGCTTCTCCAAGCCTTGAAATGTCTTGTCTCTAAATGTTTCAGGTCTTCTGCCAGACCTTTACTCTGTAGTTCCCCCTTTTAGTTTTTAATGCGGGTTTTCCATTTTAAGTAGCTCTTAAATTTAACATAGCATCATGGAATTTGAGAATGGTTAAAAGTTGGAAGGGGCTCTAAAGGTCATGGGCAGGGACACTTCCCATTAGATCCATCCTGATCTTGAACACTTCCAGGGATGGGGCATCCACAACTTCTCTGGCAACCTGTTCCAGTGTCTCACCACCTTCACAGTAAAGCATTTCTTCCTAATATCTATTCTAAATCTCCCTTCTTTCAGTTTAAAACTGTTACCCCTCACCCTATCACTATACTCCCTGATAAAAGAGTCCCTCCCCATTCTCTATATTAAATGAGTTGCTTTTGCTCTTGAAGGTCTAGTGACTCCAGATACATTACGATGTATCTTTTGTATGGTACCGTTTTGAACCTGAACATTCATACCGGTCAGGATCAAGGCTGTACTGTCTTCTGACCAGCTTCTTTATATCTAAAAAATTTAGCCTTGGAATTGCGTCCATATTTACTAAACTATGTTGAATAATTGAAATCCCCCTGTATTTTCTGAGATTTCTGTTTTCACAGCCTTCTGATATCCTCCACTGTGTTAACTTCTCTATTTTAGCCAAGTATTCTGAGCTACAGTCTTCATACTGCTTTTTTTACTGTGGCCTGAAATTTTAATCCATACCAGTTCTGTTGTTTGTTTACACAGTTATTTTCTATATGACTGATGCTGAAGTTTTCTTTAACATATAGCAATATTCTTCCATCTGCATGACCTATTCAATTTTCTGTATATTTTTTGCCTTCGTATCATAGCATCTCAGCTTCTTGACTTAATTCCCATCTCAGAGACTTTCATCTTACTTTTCTTGTCTGCTAAAGGATTCCTTTTGAACACCTTTCCCAACCTCCTCCATCACGTCCAGTTTCACATTTTTTCCATTCATTTGAAACCTTCATATATAGTTACTGCTGGGCAAAATATTGAGATAAAACATTATTGAGATAAGAAAATTATTTACCGTTCTTTGCTCTTACTGTATGATTTTTACTACGTACCTGCTCATATAGCTTTTCTCCACAGCAAAATTCTGTCTCTAAATGTTGTATTATAAGCTAGAGAAGACTGATATCTTGACTAGTAGAAAAAGTGCTTCACGTGTGGTGAAGTGGTCTTTATATGGTGAACACCTTTCTTTATCCATATTTATTGAAACTTTCAACATAAAGTTTTCCTGTATTCTGCACACAGAATGTTATTTATTCTGATGCAGAACTGTTATGATAGCTGAAAATCAGGTAAAATCACCAAGAGTGGTGTGTGTTTGAGCATCCAGGCAAAATTATTTCTTTTGTGCAGAAATATCTGTGTACATATATAAGTAATTACCCATTTTTTCTCTCCAGCTAGGTGTATGGTTTTCCTTGGGCTGCGCATACATTGCTTTAGAAGGCTACGAAGGTGCTGCCAAAGCATTTCAGCGCTGTGTAACGTTGGAACCAGATGTATGTACTTTTCAACAAGTGATTCAGATGGCTTATCTAAAAGCAACAAGGATGTTTTCATTATAAACAAGCAGTAATGAAAAACTTGTTTAAGCCTTAGCCCTTTGAATAAATTAAACTTCTGCATGAAGGATATGTTTTTGTCATGAGGCATCATAAAAACACTTGCCCAATACTTAACTTCATCCAAGTATGTGTGTGTGAATGTTAAAATATGTACAAGCAAAAATTCCTTTATGCTTGCATACATTGCTAAAACAGAGAAAATGGAATGAGGAGACTTTGAGAATTGCTAAAGATAGAGATAAAGCAAGAAAACTAAATTAAAATACTTAGTCCTCTGAGTAATCAAATTCTCTTTAAGAAAAAGTCGGATAAGTGGTTGTATGACAGGTAAATTTATAACAATGTATTTCATAAGCACAGGGAGGATGGAGCTTGTTAGCCAGTTTTCCTGGATGCACAGGGCAAGCATGTGTACAATTTTGCAGTTTGAGTGTGATTGTGCATTGAGATAGCAGAGGTGTCAGCTGGATTACCTCTTGGGAACATACTGACATTACTTTTGTCGAAATGCATGTTGCTCACTTAGACTTAATGCTACCTACTTGATAGAAACTATCATTCCTTCTTTTCTCTTGACAAAAAGAATGAGAGAGCAATGAAAGGTGACAGAGTATTCTTTTTCTTGACGCTTTGCTGAATTCAGTGGTGCGGCTTCCAATTTTCAGCCGTGTAAGACGATGGGCAAGACTCGTTGCTGCAGATGACTCTGTTGGTTTTACCAGATGAAAGATTGTCTGTGCACTCTGTAATCCTGTTCAGCTAAAACAGTTGATAAGCCCTGTTGGAACTAAACCTGTTCATTTCGCCTGAGGTGCATTAGGGAATATTCAGATAATTTTTTCCACAGACAGTGCAGTGCAGGTAAGTGGCTTCCAGCTAGTGAGAAGTGATGAGCTGCTGAGAGCACTGACCACTCCACCCATCCCAGCTAGTTCCAGAAGAGGATGCCTATTTACAGTTTAAACTGAAAGCAAGAGCTGACTTAGTGTATTCCAACGAGAAGGCGCTTAATTGATACTTATATCCCTGATTGTTGCTGTAGGCGGTAATATTTATTTATTTGGGCATATTTGAATATAATATTTTCTATTTCAGTGTAATATTTTGACTGCCTTACAGAAAACGTGTTAATATGCGTGATTAGCTAAATCAATATTTTGCAGTATTTCTATTTGCATATTTTTATGAAGTAAGCATAACAAGTTAATAATGTTTTGCTATTTCTCCTTTTATCATTACAGAATGCTGAGGCCTGGAACAATTTATCAACTGCTTATATCAGATTAAAACAGAAGTAAGTGCTTCAAAGGGATTAGATGATACCACTTCCAAAATAAATAACTGGGATGTCCTTTTCTTTTGACATTGAGGTTTTTATTCTTGTAGTGGTTACCTCATGTCTTGTTAGTCTCGTCACTGCAGTTCTTTCTCCCAGGTTGGACCATTGATAACTTACTTCATTTTACCAGAAATAGTTTCATAAACTTTATAAAAGTAGCAACCTCTCACCCGAAGTTTTTTCTTGTTAGAGTACATATTAGGTAGTACAACCAGTGCAAAACATTCATATTAAAGTTGGAAGCTAAATTGACTTTGAAGTTAAAAAGATGCGTACGTTTCAAGCAGACTATATATTCAGACCTGTGTCAATTCATACTACATTAATCTCAGTAGATTTGAGGGAAAACCAGGCAGTTTATTTTCTATATTGTTAAAGCAGATAGAGATCTACACACATAATAGCCCACTTGTTCTTTTCCTTCCAAATTAGCCGTTAGTACAAGAAGCTTTGACCTAAATGGGCTACCTTTCTTGTTCTGTATTTCAACTCAATGTAATAAAAGTTACTTGTAGGCACAGAATACCGGAAAGAAGTTAATATTTAAGGAGAATTTTCGCATCATAACTTGTCCCCAGAGAACGAAACAAAAGAATAAGATAATTTTTTTAAAAACTTTACTCAAAATCTGGTATCAATTTATATAGCTATGCAGTCAAACTAAAAAAGAGAAGAAGAATAGTAAATTTACACAAAAGGGTAAGTTAAGAAGCATGTTAAGGAAAAGTGAGAAGTAATAACATAAAAGAATTCAAGAGATGGTTTGATTTTCTAATAGGAGCAGGAGGGAAGAGAAAATGAAGGTTAAAATAATTACTCAAGACTAAAAAGTAGTAGAAATCCAAAGCTTGCAACTTTTCACTAGGTCCTTTAAACTTCAGCAGTGCCTTCAGAATGCCCAATTTATCATCTCAGACTGTGGGTGATACTTGCTTTTTCTTTAGCATAAAGTTCAAAATGGTGTGTCAGAGTCTTACTGTACTGGCTCCTGCTTGTTTCGTAAAAGGAGCTTTAATTGAAATAATTTTTCTGTCCATCTACTACAATGCTGAGTAGCTGTAACCATTGAGTTATTAGTGTCACTACATGGATTAAATTTTATTTAATTTTATTATTTTTGATCTACTCTTGTGATTTAACATGCTAAATGCATACAAAACTTGTGACTTACCTGATATTGTATGAAAAGCAGTTAAGGGGGGGTGCATGTTTCTCAGCTATTTTTGCCACAGGAATCGCGTGGGAGAGGGATATGTGTATGGGAACTCTTAAGTCAGAATTGCAGGCTGATAACTGAGTGTGGACTGTATTTGCTGTGCAATGGCAACCTCTTTGATTATTTGTGTAGTCTCTTATAGATCAAGGCAGCGTGTGAGTTAGTTTAACCAATGCTCAAAACAGGGGAAGGATACTTCATGTAATTTATTTTGGGGGCCAAGCAGTCTAGAAAAAAAGTAAAGTGGGGAGGGGAGTGAAAAAAAGAAAACAATAAGATATTTAAGTTAAGTGTTTTCTTTGGCTCCCTCATCAAAATCAAGCTTTATTCCAAACTAGGCTCTTAAATCAGTCCCACCCAAGGACTGTGTATCTGGGTAAGACTTAGTGGAGTCTCATACAACAACTAGAAAATGTGTAAGTCTTTTTGAAAAGTGTATGCAAACAACTTGCTGACACCCAAATGAAAGGAGTTTTGTTGGGTTTTGAGGTTGTTTGTTTTTTAAGAGTCCATGAGTTTTGTGTATTCTGAATTTCCTCCAGAAAAATTAATTGTGATGAAAACAGACTCTGCTCTTCAGTTTACCAGAAAAACTTTCCTGAGTGCCAGAAGGCCTTTGAAATCTAGATCTCCTATTTCTCAGAACAAACTGGGACTGACCCTCTCTCCTTTGGGTGAAAGATTCCTGGTTTCCAAGACAGCACTAATTTCTGCTTTGGTTATGAATTGGTTTAACTGTTGCCCTGGTTAATTATGTTCTATCATTATATGATATATTAAGAGGACTTCATTAGTGTGCAAGAATGATGATTTGAGGAATACGATTTCCATCGCATCCCTCTGGTATCTTGTCTACATTTCACAGTTCCACCTCACCTCATTGGCATCTGCCCTCCTGGTAGCTTGCTAACTTTTCTGAGGAGATGGGGAAGTCATACAGGCTAATCCCACAGATGCTGAAGACCAGTTTCAGAAACAGATTTTCAAGGTGATGGGGATACATCAGTCACCAAGGGCATCTTGCAGCCTATCAAGAGAGCTGAGGCAAAATCCACAGAGGAAGGAGTAGATCTCTGCTCTTTTCTAATATTATCTATCAAAAGCAAGGTCTGAAATCCCTTACTAGGATTGTTGACAGTGGAGGAGACACAAGTGTTAATACATTTACTCAGCAACGTTACATATATCAAAATAGAGAGAAAGAGGGGAGTGAACATGGGAAAATCCTGCTAGTGGACTATTCTGCTGTAGCTATGCCAAATGACCTGGTTTCCTTCAATAACTTTGCTCTCTCAGTCATCTCTCTTTGTATGTATTTGGTGAGTCTTTTAATACCGTGGCTTAGATTGGCAGTTATTTATTTTCCCTGACCCAGCCATTCCAAACTTTTACTGGCCTGATCCACTGGCTAGACATTCCCTTTTCCTAGCTGGGATGTTAACACTCTCCTGGACCCTCTTTTTGAAACTCCACCAACAATTTCTTTGAGCTGTCTTTCTTTAGAGACAGCACTTTGAGCAACTTAAGCAATAGAGCAAGTGAACTGCAAATTTTGATAACAAGCCATTTTTATATGATCTTTATTATGAAAAGGTTTATTGTCATACCTCCGCAAAGAAGCTTTTTACCAGCCTGGAAAAACACTGTTTCAAGTTTTCATTTAAAGTTATCTATTCCTTTGTGTTTCTCTGCATAGCAGGAGTGTCCAGCTGAGAGTAAGCTTCAGTCTCTTAAAGTCCTAAGAACTGTATCATTCTGATTCTCTAGCAAAGCTTTGTTTAAAGTTTCAAATTTATTGAAACTTTTGGCAGTATGTTTAAGGCTTTAAACAGTAGGCACCCTGACCTTACCAACATATGCTTCAAATTGCATTAAGACTTCTTACTACTTCTACCTCTCTGGCAGCATTGATGGCATGTGTTGCAGGAGATCTGTAAACTGTAGGTTAGCTGCTTTCTGCCCATATTCTTGATTTGGCCAAACTGTCTATGAATGGGTGGTGAAACACTAGAACAGGTTGCCCAGAAAATCTGTGGATGCCCCATCCCTGGAAGTGTTCAAGGCCAGGCTGGCTGGGGCTTTGAGCAACCTGCTCTAGTGGGAAGTGTCCCTGTCCATGGCAGGGGGGTTGGAACTCCATGATCTTTAAGGTCCTTTCCAACCCAAACCATTCTATGATTCTATGATTGATTGCATGTGGTCCAGGAGGTCATACCTCTCTAAACTGTAGGTCAGCTGCTTTCAGCCCATATTCTTGATTTGTCCAAACTGTCTACAGAAAAGGTGGAGAGGGACACTTCATGAGGGAGTGTAGCAACAGGACGATAGATAACAGTTTTAAACTGGAAGAGGGGAGACTTGCATTAGTTACTAGGGATAAATTTTTTACTGTCAGGGTGGTGAGACACTGGAACAGGTTGCCCAGGGAAGTTGTAGATGCCCCATCCCTGGAGGTGTTCGAGGACAGGATGGTTGGGGCTTTGAGCAACCTGGTCTAGTGTAAGGTGTCCCGGCCCATGGCAGGGGGATTGGAACTGGATGATCCCTTGTTTGGTCCCTTCCAACTCTAACCATTCTATGATGACTCTATGTTCCATACCAGAGAATGCCATTAATTCCCTCCTTGAGTAAGGGAAGGGTAGGGTTACCTGCAGTGGATAGATATGGAAAAATAAAGATGCTTCCTGACTTGACAGTGACTTTATAGGAATTACTGTGTCCACCTTTATTCCACGACACTTCCTTCTGCCCCTTTGAGAGGGCTCACTGGGTGACACCTTTGGTGAAGGACCATGATAGTGTTTGGGGCCACACTGACACAAATGTACTGAGCAGTGTAGTGTCAGGGAACAGAGGGTATAAGTAAAGCTTACAGCTGAGATAAGAAAAAAATGGTTGAAAATGCTGGGCTTCTGTACAATGAGTATGTACATTTGCCACGTGCAAATGTGTAAAATAAATCACAAAAAGCAGTTATTGTTAAGTAACCTTCCTTTGTGTGACAAAATGTGTCAATATCATTATGCATCTGCCATGAAGAATCGGTGATTTTTAATTTTTTAATGTATTTTACAACTGCAGCATGAGTAAGACTGTTTTCTTATGATTCCAGTTAAAAATTCAGGAAAGCAAATATAATGAATTTTTGTCAAAATGTAATTATGAGAGCTAACATAGAAACTGCCTAGTTAAGACACTAAATGTGTACTATGGAATGAACTGATAGAAATTGGCAAGAGAGATTAAGGAATTATCAGTATTGTACATTATGAACAGTAACTCTTACATTGCACTTTTTTCTACACCTGACTTTTTAAATAAGCATTTTTTTAGTTGATACAGAGCCAGCTGATTTTAATATAAAAATCTTCTATATTAAATCTTTAATAGGGAATCTTTAATATAGTATCTTCTTTTCTGTTATTTTTTATTATTGATTAGAATCAAAGCATTTCGAACCCTCCAGGAAGCTCTCAAGTGCAACTATGAGCACTGGCAAATATGGGAAAACTATCTTCTCACCAGTACAGATGTTGGAGAGTTTTCAGAAGCAATTAAAGCTTATCACCGGCTCATGGATTTAAGAGAAAAGTACAAGGATACACAGGTGGGAAAGTTTTCCTATTAAGTCATCCTATACGTTCATTAATTTTTCTTGTGAGACAGATTTCTGCTGATAATGGTATCAGTATTGATAGTACACAGACCAGTGAAATTATCTAGGCAAGCCATTTAATTTTTTGAGATCTGGACTGTAAGACTAAGTGTTTTAAATAAAAATGGACAAAAAGGAAAACTTTTGCATCTAGATTGCCTCAGACTTTGTGGAAGGAGAAATATGAGCCTTGCAGCATTAAGGTCTATTCTTAAATAAAACACAAAGCATAACCCTATCTTTATATATTGTTCCTGCCTATCACAGTATCAGAAAGAATGTTATTTTGTTTAAAGAAAGGTAAGTTTCTCCCATGCATTTGAAAATTCCACAAATGAGCCCTTGAAAGTGAATTATGTTTCATAGATTGAATGCATTACAGTTAGAGCATGATTCTTAATAATCGAAAGCAAAATAAAGGAGGTATTTTGGTCATCTTCCACTGTAGTTCAGTTACTTTCTGTGTTTGCAAATGTACGCTCTGGATAAAATCCAGAGAGCCTATTTCAATAGCTTCAGCTTGGATGTTAGCTTGCGTAAAACCAGGTCCTGACTCGAACAGCATTCTGTACACTCTGTGAAAATGGCAAGGTGACTATGAAAGGCAAGCCAAGGAATCCCTTAAGCAGAGCAGTGAAACGTCTCTTCGCAAATTTAATACATCTGGTTGGACAGCGTATGACCTCCCAGGGAGTTTGTGCATCTTACCAGGGTAAAAGGACCTAGATGCTGCAGGTCGTTTATCCCAGGATAAACTTTTCATATCCCATAAAATGATTAAAAGTACCTTTCCTGGATCTTGGGAATTTGAATCCAGTGATGAGGAGAGAGAACAGATAAAATTAATTATGGTTGTGGAAACATCTCATTTGTTCATGGGGGACAGGGATGTCAGTTTACTTTTTAATAACAAATTTTATGTGACTAGAATACTTACTACTATAAAGCTAACCATCCACAGGATAATATCTGTATGGATAAAATCTTTTGGGTTTGACAAGGCTGAGCATTAAAAGGTCTCAAACTCTTTATGCACTAACAAGTATCTATAGAAAATAGTCTTTGGTAAAGATTAGTGAGTTTGGCAGCTGCCGTATTGTGGTACTGGTAGGGGTTGTGTGATTATTTAGGAAACATCTTATAGGCAGTTGGCTTTTTAAATTTTTTTTTTTTCTCAATTATTAATTTAAATAAAATTTTTAGGGGTTACCTGCATTATTTTAGTCAGATTGACAGCGGGCCAGGAATACAACCTTCTACATATATTTGTTCATTTTAGATATTTTGAGATGCTACACGCTTCTGTTAATGTGTTTTGTTGAGTTTTATGTAGGAGATTTTGTTAAAGTATTTTAGGATATTGCTTGCACTAAATTTCTCTTTCTGTTATGTAACTCTTTTTTTGTCTTGTTCTCACTTTTTTATAATTTTTTCAGAAGTGTATATGTGCTATGTATCCTAAATATTTTTTGTGTGTGTGTGCATCTTAACTTTAACTTTGGCTTCTGATATGTAAAACACTTTATAGGTTTCTTCATAACTTCTAATACAGTTTCCTCAATTAGAAGGATTTTCCCAGTTGGCCAAGAAAAACCTCAGAGCCTGATCAAAGAATTTCAGAAAGGCTTTAGTCAATAATCTTACAAGGAAGACGAGAGTATTCTCATAGCAAAACAAAAAAAGGCACGTAAAAGTAAAAGCTTCTGCTGAGACTGTTTACAAAACTCACCATTAATTTCTGTGCCTCTCTTGTTTGCCAGCTGACCTGTTTTAAATAGAGATGCTCTATAACCCTCTTGTGCAATTGTATTTTAACAAAGTCAAGTCATGAACATGAGTAAATGGAAGCATACACCTCTGTTCAATGCAACATTGTATGGCCTTCTCTCAGCTTATAGTTAATATTTGTAGTCATCGTAGATTTCAATTGATAAGCTACTAAATCAGATGATCTTGTGGTGAGAAAGAAGGTAAGAATTTGAAAACCCAGAAATATGAATACGCATGGGACTGGAAGAAACAAGTTGAGTCATCGATGCCAGTTCTTTGTGAAAACAGAAAATGAACCACTAACCGCTTTTAGCATAATTGTTGTTGCAGAATACCCCTTGTGAGACTGAACGCATCATTTAAGAGTGTGCAATAGAACATACAATTTGAAATGTCCTTGGTTTGTGTAGTTTCATCAGATTCTTTTATGTCAGCATAGTATGAAGTCATAATTGTAAATCACTGCTTTTTCTAGTAACAGTAAGACACTCATATCTCCATCTGTGATTTCTGTTAGGCCATTGCTGTCTTTTTATGCCAGACTTCTGAGTACAGAATGTAGCTTTGGGAAATTTTGCTTCTAAGCTATTCTAGTTATTTAACGATGTCATCCTTGTGGCAAAGGTTCTGTGACTGGGATATCATGAGGCATGAAGATACGCATATGCAGATTCTGCAGACTGAATTGAATGAGGAAGAGCTGAAGGCCTCTTTAAAAATGAGCAAAAATGCAATGAAAGATTACAGCAAATGACGTACATTCAAAAATCTCAGTTTTCTAGTATTCCCCTTAAATGTCATAAGCATGCTTTCTTATGCTTCCTTCCTAGTTCTTAAAGTTCTTCAAATTTCCATATTCCTTTTAATGTTCATTTATCTACTGAGAAATGCACCTTGAAAATTTTTAATATAGGTGTTATGTAATAAAAGATAAAGGCTCACTGAATTATCTGTAGTTTCAGAGAGTAGGTCAGTCAATAGAAAGGACTTAGGATAAAGTCTTACCTGTTGTAATCATCAATTTAGCCTCTGATTTACTATTTTGAGGTGGTAATTATACCTGAAGGATTTCTGCAACTGCTAATCATGCTGCTTTGCACCACATGCGTGTTTGTGGAAGCAAGTAGTCTTTTTCACTTGGAAAGTTGCAGTTCTTTGACCTACAAAGTTATTTTGAGGGTGGAAAAGCTGTTCTGCTACATTGCTTTCAGAAACCAGATTTTTATCCTGTGCTGTCAAAGAATTTGAATTATTTGAATTCTGAGGTATGGACAGATGCTTCCTCTCTGGAATTCTGTGTTGAAAATCTAGCAAAGTTTTTCTGTTGCTCTCTCCATCAAATATCAGCTTTGATTCAGTTGTTAGTATTGCTGGACTGTTTCTAAAAAAAGGCTGCAAGAGAATGTTCCAAGGGGATTTTGAGGACCATGGGCAAGAATTAATAACTTCTGGAGTTCTGTTTCTTTTAATTAGCTCGCTAATGACAATTGTCTTTTATTATAAAACTTTATTTTGGGAGGGGCATAGAGAGAGCTCATAGACAATTTGTCATTTTGGATCTGGTATCTGGGGGTTCTCTTCTTGCTCGAGCACTGTCAAGTTTGATTAGTATTAGTGAAGCTTCTATAAATGGTTTAATTGAGTGAATTTTTGTATGAAGGGAGCTGTTTGTAGATCAGTTGTAGAATGAAATTAAGTGATGGCAATCACATAATTTCAAAATTATTTGGTTTTTTTCCAATAGTGTTTTGTTGTTCGTTTTTTAGCAAACACATAATTCACAGAAGCAGAGGAGAAGGAGGAATGGAGACAGCACAATGTCAAACTAAACACAAACTCTCATCACAGTGGTCATATGCAGCCCAGTTCATTTAAAAAGGCATTAAAAAATAAAAAAGAAAGAAGAAAAGCTCTACTGCTTGTGTGGGATCCTGGGCAACAGAGCATTGCTTTAGGAGTTTAGTATGTGTGGCAGTTTTAAATCCCTTAAAGATATAAATTAACATTTAACATTTAACACTTAAAGATCTGAAATGGAAAGCTCTGTTACACTGCTAATATGTTTTCATGATTAGCACAATTTACTTGCAATTTGAAATAACTTTACATAAAAACTGGGCACAGGAAAGTAGCATTAATGATTCATTACTGTTTAATGGACCCTTTAATCCAGGCTTTCACACTAGTTTTATTTTAACTGCTGCAGTGCTAAACTTTACATGATGAATTACAAAAAAGTAGATAGCTTATTATGATTAAAGAGTAGGCAAAGCCTGAACTCTATGGGTAGGTGAGTAATTTTTCAGTTACTAATCCTACTGAGGAAACTGTTGGCTTTTTTCATATGCAAACAAATATCATTGGCTTTAAAACTCTTGATAACTATACATAATATCCCTGTCAGCTAAATTTTTGGACTTTGAGTAACAGTTTTGTTAAACTGAAATTTATGGAGAAGTCATACGTGTATGTATGAATCCTCAGGACCACTTCTTGTTCCTTTGCAAAAGAGAACTTAGTTTAACCTTTCTTCATACACCTCTTTCATGTTTTTTATTACAACGCTGTAGTAATGGAAATATCAATAATTGCTGGTATTTTTTTTAGCTAATCGTTATAGAAGGCCTGGATCATTTAATGATGAGTTTTAGTCCCTTAGATTCCAAATCATTAATGCAATATGAATTTCAGAACTTTTTGAATATTAATAGTTTATCATATTTTCTGTTATCTTAAGTGAAAATCTGAGCTCTAACATAAAATAAAGAATGACCAGTTTGTCCTGTTTCTAGGGCTATACTGTTATGGTTTGGGGAGGGGAGGGGGAGGGCTGTTTAGCTGATGTTCAGATTCTGTTATGATTTTGTGTTCATTCTGAAAAGATACAGGGAGATGTATAAATTTTTTTCACTTTCTCTGTTGCATAGATTTATTTCATAACATCATCAGCCATTTTGATTACTTTGGGTTTTTTTGCCAAAGATTTCCTATATCTTATAAGACTCAGTAATTAATTCTTGGGATGCATGTTAATTGAGCCATTCTATAGAAGCAAGGTTGTTTTAGGAAAATCGCATACCACAAATACTAAACTACATATGCTATTATTTTAACTGTAATACATTTTTGATACTATCCTAATTTTTGCATTGCTTTCTGCCAGTGAACTACATCTTGGTTTGTGAGGATGCACCTCTGTCCTCCTTTTACTAGGGTATTATTTATTACTGTCAAGACACAATACTAATATGGCTATTAATATGATTTCTTTGAAGTATTAATATAATGGACAAAATCGTTGAAGCATTAAAGTTGCCAAGTGATGGCCTCACAAGTTAGGAAGTACCAGAATGAACTTGTATACTCTTTACTGGCCTATCTTGAATGCAAGCAAATTATAAAAACTTCCATTTTGGTTTTATTGTTTCTTCCTCAGTTTGTGTATCCCATGCACTACACAGAACAGGTAGTTCTCAATAAGCCACAGCTTTTTAGGGTTTTATTTTCTTCTAATTCACCATATGATCCCATGTCTTAATTTACATTTGCTATTTCTCATTTTATTGAGAAGAAACTGAGGCACAGGGAAACTGTTTTTTATTTTTCAGCATTCAGTTTGGGCTACATATGCTCATGGGTTGTTTTCCGTGACACTTGGTATTGTGCAGCATTTCATATATGCAAAGCCCAGCTTCTCAAACCTCAGAAAGTACACTCAAGAAAGTACAGCCATTAAAATAATACTTGTAAAAAGTTTGATTGAACAGACTTGACTAGTAATTCATCTGAAGTGCATTAAATGGTTTCCCAAGGTAGCATTCAGCAGCCTTCCATTTCCATCTCATCCACTATACATCTTTCAGTTTCTGCAGGTAGTTGAACACAGGTTCTGTATACAGCAGTGTCTTCCATTACCTGAATAAATCTGCTTCAGCCTGTTTACTGATCATCTTGTAACGATAGAGTAAGGTGAAAATATCTTTAGGATACTGTCGCAGTTTTCATACCATTCTCTTTCACGCTAGCTTGTCCCAGTAACCCATATTGCTATCTTAGCTCTCTGGCATCCTTAACTTCACCAACCATGGAATCTTACAGATGAGGTTTAAATTTGTTGAATTATTCCCTTAATAGTGTATTTTTTAGTAAATTCTGTAGTTGTCCTCTGGTACTATACTGGTGTTTTACTGAATTATTAATAAAGATGGTAAATTACAGATAGCATTATATATATGAATGTTGATTTGAGCTGAAATAAAACTTCTCACCTGATGCTTTTTTTAAGGTGCTGGCTATTCTGGTCAGAGCAGTTGTGGATGGTATGGCAGATCGCACTGGAGAAGCAGCCAGTGGATTGAAGGGGAAATTGCAAGAGCTCTTGGGCAGAGTGACTTCACGGGTGGCAAACGATGGGGAGATTTGGAGACTTTACGCGCAACTTTATGGAAATGGACAGAATAATAGTGGTGAAGATATTGAAAAGGTAAGTGTGTTTTAAGGTATACGCACTTCTGGTACAAACCTTCTGTTCGCTAACTATAGTAAGATATGCTTTTGTTACAGATGTGTTTCTGTAAGCTTATTTTGTGCTTTTCACATTCCTACAGTACAGGTTTTTATTATCTAACAGGAGCAAGATGTTTTACGTGATGTTTTGTGAGTTTTTAAAAAAATCTTTTATCCATATTTAATTTTAAAACATTCTATTGCAGCATATGTGCATTGTCTTGGATTTATATTTTGAAACTTTTCTCTTTTCTTGGCAGCAATCTAATGGTTATAATACAATGGTGGTGGTGTTTTGTTTTTTTTAAATTGGAATCTTTGATTCTGAAGACAAGTTATTGCAGCTTCTGGAAAAAAGTGAACCTTAATAGTATGATCCAGTGGCATCATAAGCCATCTGTGTTCTTTGCAATCACTTAAGACAAAATGCATTCAAGATACCAGTCAGTCTGGGGGATTGCTTGTCACTTGGTGTCAAGCATATTTTGCAGATGGTTGGGCCTACAAATTGTATGCCTGTGGGGTTAAGCTTATAATTATTTGGGCCTTGCTCACTGACTTCATCTTTATGCTTTGGCCTGTGAAATGCCGTGTTTATTTGTTGCTGGTGTCCATTATATCTCCAATTTCTCCCTTTTGTTCCTTCCCTGTTTTTCTTTAGAGCTAAACAATAAAAGGGATTTGGCCTATTTAGAATTCAGAGCTACAGACACTGCAATATCCTGTAATATATCCTCAAATTCTTACTCAGACATACAAAGTAACACAGTCCCCGTCTATACTATAAATGTAATCATTTCAGAATCCAGTTACATCACACTGTTTTTCAGTAACCCAGTTAAAAATGTGGTTTCAGTTTGGAGAGTAGACAGGACTTTAACTATGTTTCCTAATCAGACTGGTTATAGAACACCCTTAGAGTCTGGCTTGCCCTGCAAAATGGAGTGATGTTTATAAATACTTAAGGTATGCTTATGGATGTATCCAAGTATCCTGGTATGAAGGTACCCTAGATATACGTCATTAAAAGAGAAAAATTGCCTAGTATTTGCACAGTATATATTAATTAATATAATTGATTAATTTACAGTGTAAAAGAATAATTTACAGTAGATAATCACTGGTAGTTTACTGATATCATACTATGAAGTAAAAGTGTTAAAAACAGTATTCATTGCCTTCAATGCTACAAGCACCATCATGTGTCAGTCAGATATTAAATGCATATAACTATCTGCAGAAAAATTGCAGGTGTATCATTGCAGTTTTCCACCCACATTTATAATACAAAAGGTCGATGAATTCTGAAAGGACATTATATACTCTATGGTGGCATCATAGGACAGAGAGATTGGAACAGATCTATCATACTGTCATGTACCTCCTTACAAAGGAAGGGCGCTTAATCTTTATTCCATAATGTAATGCCTTATTTAGTGCAGATTTAATCATATTTAACCAATTTTGTTCCTAACATTGCATTTCAAAGAATGACCTTGTATGTCTGTTGCAAAGAGTGTTGTTGCTTGGGCTTTTTTTACCTTTCTCTTTCTGCTGCTCTATCTGCTGCCATGAATCACTAGAGTCTACAGTTACAATTCACAACAGTGCCTTGTAAATCGAATCAAAGGCAGGCGGGGTTTACAAGTTAGGAGGGTAAAACTATAGAAGTGCTGGGCTTGTGATTATTTTTTTTTTAGCTTAGCATATATTTACTGTTACACTTTTATGTGTCTAACCTGCCACCTCCTTCAGCACTTTATTCTTTGGTGAACATGTCCAGTCCTTCCCTTTCCCATTGAGGAATCTTTCCAGCCTTCAAGTTTCCTACTGATCCATACCCAGGCTATGAAACTCTTCTGTTTCGTTGAATTTTACAGAGCTCATAACTGTTTCCTTCCAGGAGAAATGCAGATTCCAGAAGTGCAAACAAACAGCCCACAAGACTTTCAATTCCTTCCCCTCCATAACATCTGTCAGCAACCCCCCCCTAATTTGCTTCTCCAACTCAGACACATACAGACTGAAATCAGACTTCTGTAAAAACTGTTGTTCCTTCTTTTGGAAGTTCTTGCATCTGCTGGCCAGAAGTACTACCAATTATAACCTAGGTTATTATAAGAAAAATTCATTTGCTCTGGTTTGACTCAGTGCACCTTCACTGCAATTTACACAAGCGTGAGGAGTTCAATCACCTGTGCTATGCATAATGACTGGAATCCCAGTGGGAGAGAGAACATAGAAGCTTCTGGGGTGGTGACCATCAGATTTAATCTGTATTTGTTCAGCAGTTAGAAGTCTTATTGCCCTCATAAGCACTGCACTGAAAGTTTTTTAGTTCGTTACATGATATCTAAACTCTTAAAAAGATAATTGAAGAGTTGTCATTAAACAAGCCATGTAACTTCCGGCATGTATTTGTTTTGTGTTTCTGCTGCTGTAGAAATGCAACAAAATTCAAAAGCAAAACTTAATTTGTCTGCTTAAATTTTCTGTGGGTTTTTTCCCTTAATGGGACCCTCCTTCCATATTGTTTACATTTATTTTTCCTGTTCACACTGTGAAACAGAGCAGTATGGCAGCTAATAGCTGCCTCTGTAAAATACATTATTCACCAAGAAAACATATACAGAAAGCAAGCTTTGATGTATTCAGTTATAAATTTTTTAGGTACAAAATTGCTGTTCAAAGTGTGAGCACAAGTATTTTTTCCTTTTTCATGTGCATTTAATTATGATGACTTGGCAAACATTGGTCACATCCATCAGTCTAGACAGATTTTTAAAAGATAAAAATTAGACACATGTTACTTTATATGCCTCTCATACTTGAGAAGCAATGTTGTTGAAGAACATCTGTGTAACAGCTGGTGCTTACCGTTGCAGAGAAGGACACCACTCCAACTCACAGGAAATCAAGCATAGTAAAGATACATGGATTTTCTGGATTGAGCATTCATTTCGTAGACACTTAAAACTAAATAAGTCTCCAAGTTTTTCTCACATACTGATCTTTTTTTTCCCTCCTCACAGTCACTGCAGTGTCTCACTAAGGCGCATAAATGTGAAATTCAATCAAGTGATTGGGAGAAAGATGTTTCATCTTTTAAGGAAGTAGTAAAAGGAGCCATAGAGATTGCACATGGTATGTTCTACCTGAAAAGAACTTTTATTATTCTTGAAGAGTGTAGCAAATCTTTATTAAGTTTAGTAGCAAAATATTATTATAAGTTACCCATTATATGTATTCCTACTATTGGGAGACCTAACAGAGAGCATCACCCTGGTAGTGCATACAGAAATAGCATTGGAGTGAGGCAGAAATTGTATTGGGTGAGTCAGTAAACATATGACTGGTAAACATGGAATGAATTAATTTCACGGTCTAGCAATTTCATAATACAAGTGAAAATGCATCTATAGTTCATCTCAGTCCTCAAATCATGACATAAGTTTGATAGGCTGCCCAGGAGATGGACAAAACTTGGACTCTGTAGGACTGTTCACTGTGCTGTGATATTTTTGGTTTAGAAGGATATATATACCTGCTGTGTTTAGAGTTGTAATCTCAAAATTTCTTGGCATTCTTTTTCTTTGTGTTTCTTTTGGGGGATATTACATTACAAATTGTGGAAAGTATCAGGATTGTTAATTATATGTTGTTGTTTAAATATTATTGCTATAGAGGTAATGCTTTTTTTGTTTTGGGGCCCTTCTCTTCTGTGTTTGGATTTTAGTGACTATAAAATGCAGCAGGAACAAATCTAATCATCAGGAAGCTTTGCAGATACTTTCTTCAGCTCGGCTCAACTTACGTGGCTTGTCATCCAAAGCAAAGGTAGGAATGTTTGAAAGGTAGGAATTTTTGTTTGAAAGCTAGGAATCTTTGTTCTCTTGCCAGAAACCATTTATCTGGTTTGAGTCATTTATAGATCAAATAATACCTACCTGTCCCAGTACATTATCAGACGGATATTCACCTGTACGCTGTTAAGGATTCCAGGTTTAAGTGGACTTTTATTTCCCTTCTTCCTGCTAGACTTTGACTAGTATAAAATGCAACCTACTACTCTAAAATGTCAATGCTATTTCTTAGACTACGTTAGAATTTTACTTAAAATGTTGGGCAAACAGACTTGAAAGTTTGGAAGAAATCAGTCATTTCAGTGACCTCCTCTTTATGTCAGTAGACACAGGGGAATCAGGGCAGTCTCAGAGTGAATGGATGTAAACTTGCAAAAAGGACCAAAACTTATCAGGGATACTTTGCATCACTTGAAGTGTTTTAAAAACAGAGTTATTTATTAAAACAGAGAACTAACTTTTAATAAGGTTTTCATGGATACCCTACCAATTCAGATATTAATTCATTGGAAAATATCATCATCTTTGAATCACATGTTTGGGTTTTGGAATTGTGCCTCCATAGCCAGGCACCTTAAGAACCGAGTCTGTTTCTGCACCGTTGTTATCCTAATTTTACCCTTCATCTTACAACATGAGACACAGCCATTGTTAACTGACGACTGATCTGGAATATGTTTTCATTCAAAACACACTTAATGTCTTAAGAAGTATTCTTGCAGGCTGCGTGTGGGGGGTAGTAAATGCGAATTAGAGAGCATAAGTTTTATAACATGTGTGCTTGTGTTACAAAGTGTTGATCCATCATCAGTGTGCTAAAATTGGCTCACTCTCTTTTTAAATCCTACAGTTTCAAGGATAAAAACCTAGGCAAGCTGTATAAGCAGACACAAGCTAGCTCTGTAACTCTGCTTTTACATATTGGCATACGTAAGTCTTTGGAATGTGGTGAAAAAAGCCACAGCATGTATGTTTTGGTGTGATTCAAAAAAGTGTATTTAAAAAAAAAAAGATTGTAGACTGAGTGTGACTGTAAAGAGAAAGCAAGACTACTTGACAGAACTGATATAAATACAAGTACAGGTGGTTTGTATTATCCAAGATCACACAGTATCTGAAAGATTAAGAATAGGTAAGTCTGGTGAATTGTATTCTTAATTCCTGAAGGCACTCATTAAATTAACACCACTGTTATTGGCAGATAATAGTGCCTCTAAGTGTTACGGCACTTCTGAGAAAAATGACATGTTAGAAATAAAGCTATTGGTGTGACCTCACTCTTTTTGCATACTTTCCAGTAAGATACCATCTTATTTTTAATTTGAAGTAATTGGATTTCCAAAGTGTTTTGTCATTTAAAAAACTCAGCCATCTTCTGTAAGATCCTGTGCACAAACAGTTTAGCACCATTTATGCCTGTCCAAACTTGCCTGTGGCAGCTCTGCCTTGTGAGTCAATATTAGTGTGGGGTGGTTTTTTCCTTTTAGTAGGGAAACGTGAGTAAAACAACAGGCTAAGAGCAGACTTAGTAATTAAGATCTCAGAAGGAAAGAAAGGAGCAGTGAAAGTAACTTCTAAAACATAAAATTCCAAAATTTTGGAATTGGACATGCAGTTGGAACAACTCAGTAGTTTTTTGTACAGGTGAAACAATGTCACTTCTCAGACTTCTCGGCTTTCCTGGAATCTGCGTCTTTGACATTGCAGCTCCTGCATTGTGCCGGACTCATGATGCACCCACACTCTAATGATGGCTGCAACTCAAAAATGTGGTATTAATGGGCTCCTTTCTGTACAGTCATGTGCTCTGGCAAATAGCATATTGGGCTTTCTTTTGCTACTTGCCCCCATGCATCATTTGGATCTGACAGGTGGGGTCTCCAAAAAGGAGAAAGGTCATGGAGCTGTATTGTAAATGCTTGAAATGTGTATACTGTTGTGGGGAAACATGGGGAACAAAGCCCAAAGAATGATGGTGCATGAGACTTCCTGAAGGCTTCATCTAGTTGAAAAGACCTCTTTAACTGTGTGGGGAAAAAAGTCAAAATTAACAAATAATTACTTCATCCTGATTTATTTAGCTGCCTTAGCCAGAAAGAACCAAACTCTTCTGTCATATTCCTAGTGTGAGGGTTTTGGGCTGAAAGTCAGAAAAGTCTTTGTACTTGTAGCAGGAACATGTTCCTATTTTTGTGTAAGATGTTCTTTTGTTCAGTGACAACACTGTTCTGAAGCACATTGAGACCTTGGTTCAGGGCCTTTTAAGTACATTTTTGTTTATATACGTATCTGTATTGCCCCATGATGTTTTGATGATATAACGATGTACAGATGTACTCCAGAGCAACTTTTGTTTTCTTGGTTTGTTTTTGTCTCTAAATGTGGGCTTTTCATTTGTGTCAAATGAAGTGTGAATCACTCTCCCTTTACATAATAAAGAGAAAGCATATGTTTAGGTCCACCACCATCTTTCTGTGGAGTGGTACCTCACACAGCCTCCATATTACTTGAGTCAAATGACAGGTCTTGCAATAGCAACATGTTCTGGTGCAGCACGAACAAAGCTCCAGTCACAGCTTGAGTATCTCAAGTCTTTAGACAAGTCTTTTAGCATTCGTCTCCCTTGGTTTCCCTGTAAATACGTGAAGATTATGATTGCACATAAGTTAGCTGCTTGGTGGTTTTGTTAATGTCTTAAGGTCTTTAAGAACAAGCCATTTTTATTACTCTGTAGTGTTTTGTTTTCTCTTGTATAACTTAATTACACACAGATTAATGTCTCCACCCACACATGTCTTGACACCACATGTTAAAATATGTTTATTTGGAGTTTTGGGGAAAATGACACAACAGAATATGACACTGGGAAAACTGCCCATTAAAATTCACAGCTACTAATTTATCGGCAGGTGGGTTTCTAAACTTAAGTGATAGTGAGATCCTCTTCTAATTTAATTTCATGGTAAAGCCCTTCACTTTTGATGGGATCAAGAGCTAGCATATGCAGTCAAGTCACAGCAGAAAGCTGGCAGGAGGGTTTGGCCCCTTTGGCAAAATATCAAGTGTTTGGCACAGAGGATATATCTATATGTATGTGTGTATGTAGACATAAATATAGATATATGCATCTTTTGTTTATTAGCCACAGATTGAACTTTTTTAAAAGAGAAATTACATCATAAATACCAAAAATAGGAAAGGCAGGATAGTGGTGATGAGATTCCTGCTGTTTGTTCACTCTACGCTGAAACGGAGAAACTTTATGCCTATTTTAAAATAATGTATCTCTTTGTCATGCAGCAACTTTTTGTAGATGTAACAAGTAATGAAGTTCACAGTGAGATAGCTGATGAGGTGACAACTATGGACAACTTGATCGCTGAACTTCAGGAACTGAGCAACCAGCTGAGAGACCAGTGCTGACATATGGACTGGATTTTGTGACAGGATGACAATAATGGCGTGTTTCTTTTGCTGATGAGATGGTAACAATTCTAATGCAACAACACTCTCAATAAACATTTTTTCTGTACGGTGCTGTTCTTGTGGTCAGCTTTCTTCAGAGTTCAGGCTGCTTTTTAAGAGTCATATCTGGTCTTGCTGCCTTACAAAGTTGCATGTTTTGGTTCTTCAGGCACAGGTTTTCTGAAACAGAGCTAGTTGTATTTATAAGGTGATTACTGAGGACTAGTTCTGGCCTGGGCAGGATGCCCCATCTCTGTTCCAGGCCAGGGTGCAGGAGAGGCGCCATGGCGGGAGGGAGGAGATGGGCAGGCACTCAGCAGAGGCCAAAGGTGGGCCCAGCCTATCACACTCTACCAGCCAAGCCAGCACAGCCAATCGGAGGGTGCATCTGTCCACCGCTGGCCAATCAGAGGAGCTGTACGGCTGGCCTGTCAGTGCCGGGGAGCTGAGGTGAGGGCAGGTTGTCATGGCGGGGAGCACCGTGGGCACCTGGGAGCTTCCAGCAGGCCTGAAGTGGCTCACTACATCATCAGGCACTTTGTGATTTTAATTCAGTGTTAATTGCTTATAGCGGAGTAGGAGTGCGGTCCCGAGAGTAGGAATTTAGTCTTTTTTGTTATTCTTGTAATACAATCAAAGTAGCAGGATGTTTGCTGCATTACGGTTTGCAAATAGTTATTGCTTAAAGCTGTATTATTTTACTCAAAAATGCATAACCTATGTCCCATGAGCAATAGACTAGCACTTAGTTTGGGTCTTTTACAGGCTTGGGGATTTCCCCCCCCGCCCCAAGGCAGTAATGAAACTGCAATCTAATCTAAAATACTTATATCTGATAAGCCTTGAATAAGTTATTTTCATCTGGACTATTTTGCATTGTTTCATTTTTAAGCATCTTTGCTGCAGCTCTTCTTCAAATAGGGTTTTTTCAGGGTTTTCCAGAAACTTAGGCAAAATGGTTTCCTCACTTATCGTGATTTTGGCTCTTTCTTCCACACACAAATGATGGAGTCTCCAAAAATACGGTTATCTGTATGCTGGGTATGCACCATCTGTGGTGTGGTCATTAAAACTATACCATTACTAAATGGCAAGAATACTGTCCCTGACGAGAAAGTCGGAAGGTAAAAGGAAACCAAATGATGGATTGGATTTGAAGCAGCAGTAAAAGCATGTTATTTTAGTGTACAAAGGGGGAAACCATCTTACTATATTTGTAAAGCTCTTTATCCTTGTAAAGCTGCTTAGAAAAAAGAATAAATTGTTTAATGATGGTATTTTAAGATGAGGTTCCTACAAAAATTATTACCTTAACTATGGGTCTACCTGCTAGTGAAGGAGAGCTGTCTCCGAAACATTTCTTCATTGAAATGGCCCAGAAAGGGAAGAGGCATCAAAGTCTGCGCAAAGTGAACTTGGCTGTAGGTACTCCCATTTAGCTCCTATGTATACTGAAGGGCCCACCGGACTGAAAACAGGCTGTGAGTTTTGTGACACTGCCACCACTACTCTCTTTTTATAATTACATTTTTATATGATTTGCCTTATTCACAAAGGAGAAGAAAAAAAATCTTTAAAATTATTATTTTGATTTTACAGCAAATTTTAAAGTAGAATTATATGCCACTATGAACTTGAACACATGAAACTTGAATTCAGTTGTCTCGTTTTAAAGGTAAATAATTTCCATTGAGTCTATCTGAGACACTTTGAAGGTTGGAGGTGCAGAACATGAAGCTGCATTCATTTTTGTGTAACTGGTTTCTGCCTAACATTTAATAATGCTAGATGGGAAGTTAATATTTCATATAGAATATCAGAGATGGCTGTGAGAAGGTCTTTATTCCATTCCCTTTTGATATTTTTTTAAATATTTTTTGTTTCTTTGCATAGAGTGATCGCAATGAAAATGTCATTCACCTCTTATGATGTCTCATCCCTGCAGCACTTCACATATTTTCTCAGCATATATTTTTTCCTCATTTGAGGACAAGGTGTCTTTGTGTTTCCTTGTTTGAGAGAGCTTCCCTCTCTTAGCAGATACTCGGAATATAAACAACTTTTGACTTTTGCCTAATACAGGGAAACGTCCTATCCATCACACAGTGTGTTCCTGAAGAGGGAGATGGCTAGTGTTATGACAGCACACCAATTTTCCTGTCAGAATTAATGCAATATAGGAAAAATGTCTGCAGAGACTTAAAAATACAGAATTTAAATATGTTTAGACAATATTCATGTTGTGGAGGATGGAGAGGCAGGACCTAGATCACCATTCAGGAGACATTGGCTTTTCAAAACAGATAACCGCCCCAGAAGATCTCAGCCACTTCATCCCTGAGACTGAATGCCTGATGTAGATCTTTTACCAGGTATGTCCTTGCTTCCTCTTTCTTTGTACTACTGGCATTTTCATCTTCCTCAGATACAAGATGAGCCTATACCGCTTCTTTGGAGTTCATCACAGGCCTTTTAAAACTTTGTAGACACAAAAGCCACCTCAGTTTTGTATGGTACTCATTTTCTCTAGCCATGCCAGGAGGATTTGGTTTAGAATAGCTCTAGGAGACCATTGTCATGAAGACAATGTTCCTATAAAAGCTCTGGCTGTCAAAAAAAAAAATCTTGCCAGTGTGCTGGTATGGAAAGAGGAAGAAACTTTCCTAAACAGACTGCATATTTTCCAGATCGCCATCTTATGGGGAGCATCTGTCTTCTAACAAGGAGATGTTTTTTGCTCAGATGGGTCCCATGACAACTGCAGAATCCTTGAGGGTTTAGCAAAACTGGGCACTCCTTTCCTGATGTGGTTGTCACACCTACAAATACCTCTATAACATCTGTATAATTTTCAAGTGCTCTATATGATAATGATTACTTAACGTAGGAGGGATTTGATTAAGCAACATCTTGCAGGAATGGCTTACAGCTCATAGTAGAACTTAGGTGCTTCCAATCTTTTTTTTCTTTTTGAGTTGGGAAATGTTAGGTTTTACCCATTTTGTGCTCCATCTGCCATTGGAGGTGATTTGGTGTGAACGGGAGGTAAAATGGATGAGTCTAGAATTTTTCAACTTCTGCACCAGGGAAAGCAACTGTCTCTGGGTTTTGAAGATGAGTATAAAGCCAGTAAACCTTGAAGGAAGTATGATGTATGAAAAAGAATTTATTTCCATGGCCGAAGAGGGCTTGTTTATATGTCTTTGACCCAACATGGTTCAACCTATGATCTATTTTCAGCTACTGGTGGTAGCTGGAACCCAAGGAACATCTCCTGATTCACCCAGAGGGCTGTGTCTACACAGAAGAAGGGTACACAGCCAGGTGTGGTGCTAAAAGGTTTCCTTGTGTTAGGACATTACTCATGAGCAGAAATGAATGTTCTTAGGGCTGGAGAGGGCATGCTGACTTCAGGCAGGTCATCCCAAATAAATGCCAGTACATGTTGTGTTCCACGTCACATTGTCCTCGATGTTCCCTCCACCACCCTGACTGGTACATTCAGAAGGGCAGGCAGCTCTCATCCCACCATTCACGCAGAGCTCTGTGTGCCTTGGGAAGCAATAAAGCTTGGAATAATTTTTCAGATCTAAAAATGGTGTATGGCTTATATGCAAATACAGAGGATACATTTACAAGGTTAGCTTTCAGATATGTATGTTCATTGGTTAAAACTACACCTCTGATTATTTTCAAAATAAATAAAGCAGAAAAAAAACAGGTATTAATTTTATCCTGCTTTGGAGCAGTGCTGCCCAAGAAGTCATAAAGTCACTCTGAAATTATTTTGACTTAGCTTTTCTGTCTCAGTATCGGTGACTGTATGAATGACAGTACAGATGGACATAATGTATGTCAGGAAGCTAAAGGAAGCTTAAAAACCTCATGCTATTTGAAGAGTAATAGGAATGAAAATAATATACAAGTATTTCACTTTTATTCATCTGCGTTCATGCAGAGTTCTGTACCAGAACTCTGTGTGTGTACCAAATAGGTACAAGGTAACAGCTGACAGGGTACAACTTGGTTTCTCTGAACTTAAGAGTAAATTGGGATTTGATAGGAAAATTTTATTTTAAAGAGGAAAAAATTACCATCAGCTGTATGGAGTAGTTTTCAATGTGATTACTCAAACTAAGTGCTTTCTGTTTCACAAATTATTTCAAGAAATTTATCTGATTGTTTATGTTCTGTTATGTGTGTATGCAAGCACATGTGTATAGCTATATGCATACATGTATAAACATGCATATATATACATATATGTAATTGTGTGTGTTGTAGAAAGAGGTTCATTCTGAAGGTGTAAGAGGTACATGTAGAGGAAGCTGCGTTACAGAGACTGGAACACTTGTCAGCCTTCCATTTGTGCATTTCTGGTGTGCTTGCCACTAATCTAAGTCCAGACAGTGGACTGACAGTGTTCCTTTTCAAAAATGACCAGTTATTTTAGGTGTACTGTTGAAGAAACCTTCAAAGACCCCTGACTTTTAGAAGTGAACGTGGTAAGCACTCTCAGAAAACCAGACAGCGTTGCCATCTCTCCCACATTGCTCATTCAAAGTCCCTGTTTTCAAAGTGCTATTCAGATTTGACAAACTTAGGCCTAAATATCAGCCTTAACATAGGCTACACATTGTCTAAATTTGTTATTAAGAGACGATAACTAGACACTTTGTGAAAGTTCACTGTAGTTCAGGGAAAAAAGCTTTGTTTTCATAATTAAATACCTTTAAACACCGTCTGCCTTAACTCTGAACTTCCTGCTCTTTTTCTTTAAACTCCATTTTCCAGAGAGGTTTTTATTGCTGGTCTGCTGTTTGGTTTAAAATATGTAAACAGATAGATTTTAGCATATGTTGTTTTCATTTTTTTATGCACATAAGAGATATCCATTGTCTGCCATTACAAAACCATGGTTTCATCCATTTATGAAGCATTTTAAATTAAAATAGTAATAGAAATGGCTTTGTATTAGGGCTGAAGTATGGGCAGTGCAATTCTCGGTATTATTTTATTTTATTAAAAAATTTTGCTGGTTACCTTGAAGTAAGACAGACATGGATAGCACTTGCTTTAAGAAGTGCTTTAATTTGCATTTCTGGAGATGTTTTATGTACACGAGTGCATATAAAAATGTGCCTATCCCCTGTTGTGAACTGCCAAACCACTTCTGAGCTAAAAAGTCATAACCAAATTGGGCCAGATATAGGAAAGTCCATCCTGTACATTTTACATGATAGATTTTATAAATAAAACTGGCAAATGAGGTGAATTTCACAATGTGAGTGACAATAAAATGTTTACTCCTATGCAAAAGTCATTGCAATACTGCAATACCGATAGGTTTTGCCCCATTCAGAAGTACTTATAAATAGACAGGTTTCAATCCACAAGTAGCTTATTCAGACATGCTTGAATATAGTAGCTGCATTCATTAGACAAACATTTCTACTAATCCCTCAGCTACAGTAATAAAAGAGTAATCCTTTATAGGTTGAATGTAGTAGCAGAGGGTTCTTTTTTTAACTATTAACATCCTTCAAAGACCAAGGACTAATCATTAGTGACTGTACTTGCTTTTCAGCAAATGAGTTGAAAATTGATAACCCTGGCAGCATGTTAAGTTAGAATTCCTCACTGAAAATGGAAACACCCTTACTCTTAGGAGCAGCTCTTAATATATCTGTGTCCTAAGTAGATTTGTTTCTGCTCTCTAAACAACAAAAACTAGAAAACAACGGAAGTCTTGTTTGGGGTTCTTCTGTTGTACTACTTTTATAGCATTTGCCCTTTGATCTCTTCTTTCATACTTTTGATTTCATTGTTAAGGCAAGAAAAGTAAGTTTGTTGATTCAGGCTGACTTTACTGAGCAAGACAAGGATGCTGGGTAGGACAAGACAAGTCAGCGAGTCATTGCCCTTCTGTTCTGAGGTAGATAAAAGACGTATTACTAATTTAATCTGCTAATACTGATCTAAACCTAAACTGGGTCTCTGCAAGAACCGGGCAGTTTGGGATCAAAAATCTCTGATAATTAACTCTGTTTCTGTAGAGAAACTCTGTTTCTGTATAGAACTGTTTTCCAAGTTGACCTAAATACGAAAGTCCATTTTTCTGTTTCCAGTTTACTCTGACCCAAATATTTTCTCAGAACACATCAAGAACCTTTTAATCACCAGTGATGTCACTTATCCCTTCTTCTCCATTTTTTTCCTATTTGTTTTAAACCTCAGTGACCTGTGAGTCAACTGCAACAGTTTTGGCCAAAAATCAGTGTAATGAACCAGGCAAAGAAATACCAGCCAAGCGCCATGCACTGGAAAACCTGGATTAACAGCATGAAAATCTTCAAAACTGCAAGTTAGACTATGAATGACATCACCCCTGAAGTGAAGCAGCTGCATTTTGCAAGTCACATTTGAGAAGTTAACCCCTACAATTCAGCTTTTTTACACTGTCATGTCTAAATGAGCATCATATTCTTTCTGTGTTAAGTGCAATCATTCCATCCGCCTCCAAGACCCTTCTCCTGCTTAATTTTCAATTTCTGCAAACCCGCAGGGCTTTCTGTTTGCTGGAATCCTGCAATTGTGGAAATCACCTGTGTGTTTCTTTCTCTAGCTTCTCTGGCACGGAGTTGGCCTGCCCATCTTATGTGATCTTCTCTCAGCTCTCTGCTAGTTTTGTGGCCTTTGGTCCATGGAAAAGCACCCCTGATTATTATAGTTCTTTCTGTGCTTCTGCCCCATGGCAATATCATTTTGTCTTTTTTTCAGTAGTAGTGCCCTCCCCGCCCTGTAATCTCTCTTCCCCGTTTCTTAAAGGTTTCTCTGTGAGTTCTTGGTAGGACTGATGCTAGGAAGGACCTTAAGGTTGCAATTAGTGGAGAGAGTAGCAAACAGCAATGTGAAAAATGTAATTTGTAGTGGGATGAGAGCTACCTGAAGAAGTACAACAATGACATTTTTCCCTCTGCCTTGGCTGAGCCTCTTGGGGATGAGAGAGAGGCCAGGTACCTTTCTTTTTAAGGGAGACTTAAAGAGCCTTTGTCAGAAAACAGACTGTGGAGGGAGAACAGCAGCCCAGAGACGGTGATGATGGTCCTTGTGGAACTGCTGAAACAAAGGGAAAAAGATTAGCGCTATTCATTGGGCAGAAAGGAGCAAATCTTTCCATGAGCAGAGGATTGAGCAGTAAATAACCAGATCAAACTACCAGAGGGGGAGATGACAGACCAACCAGGAGGAACAGATGCAGCTGGAGAGCAAAGGTAAGTCACAGCTTCTTTTCATAGCCCAGAATGAAAAGAATCAAACTGTAGGCACAAACTCCACTGTACTGCAGGGCTTTTAGCAGCCTGTACAGTCTGAGAGATTGTGTCTGTCTGGGGATGTTCCCGCCATACCTACAGTTTTTTGATTTGTTTAATCTGTAGCAGTCCATCTTGCACTGCTCAGGTTGTGCTATCATCCACACTATCACCTCCTATTTTTAGAGGCTTCTAATTTGACTGTAAATTCTATGCAGTCCTGAAACCAGGCACAGTGAACACAGCCTCAGCCAGTTGGTGTTTTCTGTTTGCAAGTGAAAAACGGGCAAGTAGTTCGTAAGCTTGGCAAGCTACTCAAACCAGATAATTTTTGTAATCTGTAACTGCAAAACTAACTTACTGTCGTGCCAAGCAGAGAGGTTTCTGTGGCTGAATTGTGTCTTGCATTTGGTCAGTACTCCTCAAGAGGTCTTATTGCTATAGTAATCTCTAAAAAAGCTGATAGGTGAGCAAGGCAAGTTCAAAAGAATTGATGTAGAATAACAATGCAGTTTCAAATAGAAATTCAAATTGAGTCCTGTATAAATCAATAGGGGGAGAAAAGAAAAGGAAATTACCTGTGGAAACAATTTTAGAAGTGAGGTCCATAAAGTGAAACGCAAGGGCAGTAGTAGTGAGAAGGCACAGTGTTGTGACACCATTCGGAGATGGCACAGGCAGCGAGATACTCCCTTCTGCCTGCGCATCCTGTTTTACTGCTGAAACAGTTGTCAAATATGATTCAGTTCCTGAGATGTTCCCAGTAGCAAACTTTTGGCAAACTATTAATCATGAGGATTGACACTGAGGTCAGTAGAATATTTCCAAATTTCCTGAACATCTTGGAGAAAGGGTCGATCTGCTGAGGTTTGCCTTTGCTTGTCCTGTTCCTGTGACATCCTGTGTCTATTATAAGTGCCTCGCTTTCTTGGATAACACCAAGAGTTTTGCACTTTGATTGGATGACACCAGCTACCTAACTTACTGCAGATGTCACAGACCACTCTTCCAGCTACATGTGCAAGGACACACAAATACAGGCCCACGCTTCACTTGCTTGTAGCAGCCCTCTCTTGACTTCAAGGCAAAGCAAAGCAATGTGGGATGTTCTGCTGTACAAAGTGATGTGTCCGGGACTCTTGTTTCTCAGTGTTTTATCTATCCTGCATGTAAATGCTCCCACCTATTACTGCAGTGTTTTGGCACCTGCTGCATAAAATTATTGACTGTAATCAAGTCTCTTGTGAATATCATGGGATCTTTGGATTTCTGCTCTTTCAAGCATTCTGATGGAGGTAAAAATTCAGAGTTTCTGGTTAAGATTTTATTATTTCCATGAGGTTTAACTGAGCAAAAGAGATACCAGTTTTATGAGCGTCACTCTTACCACAATGAGGTAGGTGGGTTGGTTGGTTTTCAAGGGGAAAGGTTTGCATTTTTTTTTCTAAAAGCAGTTGAACCCTGTGTTGTTTTGCTCTCAGTGCCTTCAGCTGAGTGGTCAGTTTGATCCTGCACGTGGAGGCTTGTGGAGCTGGGCCAAGGAACCTTGGAAGGAAAAGACAAATTCCTTCGTGTGTTTAGATCTGTTGTGAACATTTTGTCATGCATACGTACTAGAAATTATAGAAATTATTTTTTCATACCAGTCTACTTCCTTGTGAAATTATCAGAAAGGCAGTGAAGGTAGCTTGCTGTGACAACAGTGACCACAACTAGGATGTGTTGTCACACACTGCCTGCACATGTTTTGGATCACTGCAGATATGTCCACCTTCCAAGGCATAAATCCAAAGGAAAACTTGATATCCTCCCTGATGTTGCTTCTTGACTTTATACAACAAGATTCTGCATCAGTGAAAACAAATGGGGTTTATATTATGGGATGGCAAGGTAATATCTATGCAGAAAAGCAATTGCATCTGTGTTGTTTTAAGCATTCAGGCTTTGATTTATCATCACTGAAATTTAATCTAGGAGTTTTTTTCCTTTGGACTTTCTCGGCAAGAGTCCTAGTGAAAATATTGCATCAGCACTTCAGGAATGGAGCAGCAGTGTTATTCTAATCTGTCAAATGCAGAGGCCATGAACTTCCTCTGAGAAACCCAGTGAAACAGCCTTTCTACTCGCTACAGTTCTGGTAATGTAAAGAATACTTCCTAAACTGGGACCCCTACAGTAGCCCTCACAACTTATTCTGCGTGCAGACCTGACTTATTTGCATATCCTTGTTGGATAAAGTGGAGGAAAGTTACTCGTGTGTGTAGATTTATCAGGGTGGATCCCAGCACAGCAGTAAGTCCCTGAAAAAGTAGTGACTCTCCAAATTTACCTCAGCATAATGTTATCAGACCCTAACGTGCCTTTCTCCAAGCTTAGATGTGTTCAGCCTTTGTGAATATTTCAAAAATTATTTGGAAAAGTAATTAAGAAGTAGAGGTTTAAGAGGAAGATATTGGAAATAATATTAGACATTTAAAAATATATAAACATTCTCACAGCAGTCATGCATCTATTTGATAGAAGTTTAAAAATAGCTTTGTCTTTAATGCTTGGTAAAATTACGTGTGTGTGAGTGCATGTCATGTGTGCAGTTTTGTGCCTTTTAAAGGCGAATGATGCTAATATGGCTTTATAATTTACTGTCCTGTTTGCACTTGATACCATCAGTGATCTCAGCACAACTCTAGAAATGGTGTTTGTGGCAGAATGAGGGCATGGGTATAAATATTGTTTTGTAAATCTCTCTCTAAATATTGACTGAATTGCAGCCATGGGAAGGTTTAAGAAATGGTGTTTGGAAGACCTCAGATCTCAGCTCTGTGCTGAGTACTGGAAAGAATAATGTAGCAATGCTTTGACTAGGAATTCCAGTTAAGAGAGATTTGAATTACTCTTCTAATTTTTCCTCATTTAAAACCAAAATCTAGATAAGAATATACACACTCTCTCCTTGTCCCTATTTGTTTTTTCATGCTTTTCCTTTGCTTTCCAGCACCTGATGATTGCCTGAGAATGGCATCAAGCTGTAAGTGTGTATTGTTGACAACAGAGGAGATGCACAAGTGTTATTTCATTTGCTCCTTTCTTTCCTGTGGCTTTTGCCACAAAATTCTCCTTTCAAGGCCCCATAAGAGATAGATGATGAATTACCAGGTTCTTATTGATCTTTCCATCTCCTCCCTGAACTCAGAGAGGGGTCTTTATAGGAGGGAGTAACAGCTTAACTGCAATCACACCAAGATTGTCTTTGGCACCCTGCTTCCTCCAGAGCCATGAGGCCCTCTGAGCAATGCAAGTTTCCTTGCCTTAATTCACCACTGCCACGGGTTAACTTTCCCTGCTGCAACTTGTTTACAGCTGCCTTGTCTTCAGGATGCTCTTTGAGAGGTTCTGTGCCTCCCCAGGACCCCCATTTCTCCTGCAGCACAGTTCTAGAGTCAGGCTCTCATTGGAGCAGCTCCCACTGCTCCAGTGAGATCCTTTAAGAGAAACCCACAGGGTTCACAGGCAGGGTTTGGAGAGAAAGCCCCTGGCAGACTTGGCTACTCTCTGTTAACCCTTGAATCAGCAAAGGTAATTCAGATGGCTCAAGGAGGAGGATGGGAGTACAGAGACTTCTGATCCTTCCTTTTGGCTTCTCTCAATTAAAAGGGATTTTGGAAATGGTTTTTCTCCCTACAGTCTCCCTGTAACTAAAGAAAGGGAAACCTTTCAAGTACTGTGAGGAAAGAAAAGGCAAAAGTTTTCTTAGGCAGTTTCTTATGCACTCACAAAATCTTAGAAATGGCAAAATACAACCATTGTTTAGTTATTGAGGCTCAGGAACCAAGCTGAAATATGTCATGGCTGAGATCCCCAGGGGGATGGGCACTGCACACATCCCAAGCAGGCCCTGTTGCAAGGACTGAGATTTACAGTAACATCTTGTAGGATGTCAGCGTCCTCCGTGCTGACATGGCGCAGCTCATGTCCATACAGCTAAATGCTTTTCGCTCCCAAACAACATTGGACCTGTCAACTGCTTTTTGGAAATGGTCCCTGGCCCATCCTAATGTCCAAACTTCAACTGTGCCCATGTAATGCTTGGAAGAAAGTCAACTGGCCTAAGCTAAAACCATGTCAGAGGCCACGCTACCAATTCAGCAAGATGAGTGACTGTGGTGGGCCTGTGCTCAGACACTATTAGTTTGACCAGTCTAGACATAGCTGCAGAATACAGTTCCTCCTCCAGGAAAACCACAGCCCAAGGACTGCCAAATATTCAGAGGAATAAGAACATCAGGTTTTAGGACATTCAGTTTATGTACAAGTTACAGTGATTTTCTGTGAGGGGGTAGACAAGATATGAGGTAAGGCCCTGTAAAAAGCAAAGGGCTGTGCAGGTGACCTTATGTCCCAGAGGTGACCTTAGGGGCTGACAAAGAGAAGCTTGTTGCCTTGGCAGAACAAATAAGCCACAGATGGAAGAAGAAGTAGATAACAGCAGTCTTGACAAGAAAACATAAAAGAGGACAGGACGGAATTAAGCCAGTTTTGAAGATCCTCAGTCTCTGAATGACTGATAAGGGAGAATAATTAAACAGGAAAGGGTAAAGAGATGGGAACCATAAAATAATCAAACCTGCTAGTGAGCAGCAACCACTGAAATTAATGACTTTCTTCTGCCCCAGAACAAGGATTTTAATCTTCTGCTTTCATTTAGTCAGCTCCTATCTCCATCTTAATGTTATTTTTATATATTACACTTTCTTGTGAATAGCAGATGGTGAATATAGCAGATGTAACTTCTATATGAAGTCAAAGAAGCCTCTCACAGCTGTGCAGAACAAATACTAGTGCCCAGAATATCTTTAGAGAAATATAACTATAAAAGGGTTTAATTTGTAGGAAGAAATAGAAATCTGAAATTCATGCATGCCTGCAGTCCCCCACGTGCTATATTCCAGCTACAGATGACAGCACTGGTAGGGCAGCCAGACCATAGCAGTCTTCTTTGCAGGGAACCTGTACGTTCAGCAGCAGGTGGGCCTCTCCTATGGCTGAATGGCAAGGGAAGGTGTAGCTGATGTTTTTTGTAACCCTGTTTTATGGATCCCTGGTCATGGAGTGGCACACTCTCACCATTTCAGTCCGTCTGTTCACATCCCTGCAAAAAAAGGAAGAGATCTGCAATATATGACCCTCTGGAATCTTTCCCTGGCTCCCCCTTGCCATCAACATAAGTACTGACTGAGCTATATGAAAGGTGTTGGGAAATAAATCCCAGCCCCTACTCTCAGCCACATCTAGTGGGGCACTTTCAATGCCATTTGGAAGATTTCGTTTTAACTGACCTTCAGGCACGACTTATTTTTGTGCTCTGGGTATTTTTAAGATGAGCCCAGAGGAACTCCTAAATACCTCACTGGTGAGAGTAGAGGAGGACACATGCTGTTGCTGTTTCCAATAGCTCTGAAGGGTCTGGAAAGTCCCTGTGTGGAGCTTTCCACTTTAAAGAGAGCTTTCTAAATGTAGAAAGCCTGAGCTAGTAAGTCATCCTTGTTGCCAAAAGACTGAGTGAGGGAAAGAGATTTGTTTGTAGCATGTAGAACCTGCCCTGTGCAATGTAGGGCTGATTGCACAGAGGGGTGAGACAACGGTGAGAATTGCTGTGCTTTGGTGCATGGGGCACACAACCTTGCAGGACTACAAGGAATTTGTATGTGTTATTTTTGACCAGCTTTATGAGGAGATAGAAAACTCTCGGCTTCCCACTTTTAAGTATGGTGGTACTTACAACTAAACTGGGGTGGAAAGAACCACAAACTGTAGCCTGGACATGATACAACAGGTTTTTGGTTAGAGCAGGGTCCCTGCATCTCAGCTGAGAAGTGGCAGCTCCAGGCTGGAAGTGAGACTAAGCAGCAGCACTTCTCTGGCCTGGCTGTGTGTGCAACAGGTCGTCTGTCCTTGACCTCTACTTGTTGGGAACAGGGGGGCTGGGGAAGCTGCTCTTCACCTCTTCCCAGATGGTGTCTCTGGTGTTTCTCTGCGGCTGGCCATCCATGCCACACAGCGAAAGGACACAGGCTCATGAGTGCTGGATGTCTTCCAGCAGCCTGCTCACAGTGGGATTGTGCTTGGAGCATATTGCATAAGGGAAAGCTACAGGACAGAATAGTTCGGATAGTCTCCAATTCTGACTAGTCTCAAGCTAGTAAGCAAAATTATTATACCCTACGAGGCACCCTCTTGGCTTGTTTATTCCTGGGGAGCAGGGAAAGAGGCTGAATTAGTGTTTTGTGCTGAAGGGGCAGGGTTTTTAAATGATGCATCTCCACTCGGTGAGATTGCAGGGAGTTAAGTTTCCTCGGAGAAAAAGCAGCAGAATAAAGGAAGACTAGACTGCTGGGTAAAGAGATAACTGGTAGTGGCTACAGCCTAATTACTCTGTCTGCATATCTCATTAACTCCCCCCTCCCCCTTTTTTTTTTTTCTGAAATGTTTTTGGAATAATCACTGCTATTACTTGTAAACAATCATTTTATAAGGTGTGAAATTCCTATACTGCTGTGTTTATTGTGATTCATGACCTGACAGCCTAGGGGAAGGGTGCAGTCAGCTTGGCATAAGCAGTCCAGTGCTACAAGCAGGGTGGTTCATATTCAGAAATGTTATTTAGAGAGATACAAGACTGGGGTGGGGGTGGCAGAAGGAATCAGAGGATCAAGGTCCCAGATAGCCTGGAATGTGCAGGATCAGATATCTGCACTGGAGCACTTATTCCCTTAATTTGTGTTTCCCAGGATGCCTGACTCTTACAGATCATTTCTCTTGTCAATGAACATGTGCCTACATATAGCTATTTCCATTCCAGTCCTAGCCCTTGTTTATGTCACTAACAGACATCATTACATTTGACTGTGTTATTTTTACATAATGACTAAATCAGTGGTACAACATGGAATATGCAGTATACAAATTTTGAAATCAGCTTAAATGTATGTACCAACATGGTTAAAAAAAAGAGTAGAGGAACAGAGTAATGATGCTTAGGTGCCACTGAGTTTAGCTGGCGGGGCTTCCAGTGTTAATTAGACATGTAGAATCATAGGATCACTGAAACATTTAGGTTGGAAAAGACCCTTACAATCATCAATCCAACTGTTAACCTAAGACTACCAAGTCCACTACTAAACCATGTCCCTAAGCACCACATCTGCACGTGTTTTAAATGCCTCCAGGGATGGTGACTCAACCACTGAGTTACAGACAAAGATTGATTAGGGAACATAGAAGTGAAATTCACCAAAGATACTAAAATAAGAAAAGAAAAAAATGTCAAATAATTACAAAATGACTTGATGAATGATCCGTAAACACTGAAAAGAGGTATGTATATATCATCTAAGAATCAGTAATTGTTTGGGATTCAAGAGACCCAGGTTAAAATCCCCTATCCAAACACATCCATTAAATACAAAATTGCATTTAATGGGAGTGATAAACAGTCAGTTCTGCCCAGGACATGGAAACTTGCTCCAGGGGTAGAGCATTATGTGAGACAGAGTATAGTTATAGCATGCCAAGCTGGAAAAAATAAGCAGGTCTTTCTTTCTTTCTTTCTTTCTTTCTTTCTTTCTTTCTTTCTCTCTTTCTCTCTTTCTCTCTTTCTCTCTTTCTCTCTTTCTCTCTTTCTCTCTTTCTCTCTTTCTCTCTTTCTCCCTCTCTTTCTCCCTCTCTTTCTCCCTCTCTTTCTCCCTCTCTTTCTCCCTCTCTTTCTCCCTCTCTTTCTCCCTCTCTTTCTCCCTCTCTTTCTCCCTCTCTTCCTTCCTCTCTTCCTTCCTCTCTTCCTTCCTCTCTTCCTTCCTCTCTCCCTCTCTCCCTCTCTCTCTCTCTCTCTTTCTCTCTCTCTTTCTCTCTCTCTGTCTTTGTTTATTTATTTCTCTTTCTTTTCTTTCTTTTCTGTCTTTTCTTTACTTGTCTTCCCAACATCAGTGTTTTCCTAGCTCCAGTCTGATTCTGATTTACCTCCTACATTCTGTTGCTGCTCCAGTCATGTGAAATCTCACTGGAGAGAACTGAAAATTAGATATGAAGAAGTTGTGACAAGGTATATGAAGCATATCCCATGGTAGGGGAACAAACTGGAAATGGTTCTGATGTCACAGGAAGTCAAGGAAGGAGGTAACAAACTGAATCAACTTTTAAGGTGCAAGGAGTAAGATTATGGGGACTTTACCTATAAAAAAAAAAAACCAGGGAAAAAGGAGTATTTAAACAGTGCAGTAAAGGGGGAAAGTTTATTTATTTAAGTGAGGCTAAAGAAAATTTTATTTTACAGAAGTTTTGATCTGGCTGTAGCTAAGAAGAGTTTTCCTGTCCTCCTACTAACTGGGAACAATACAGACAAGGGACTGAACTAAGGAATTTGTTTTGATCCATTTGTGTGTGATTGCAGCCCTGTACAAACTATACGTTCTTTGCAAAGATGGGATGAAAAAGTAAGAAAGGAGTAAGTGCAATCATGAGAAGCGTGAGAGAATCAATAAATCCTTCAAGCAACTGCTCTCCAGAGCAGTGGATGGATCTCTGTCCATACTAATATGCATATTTCACATATGGAACTGCTGCCATCTTCACCCACCCTGTTTTCTGAGGCTTTTGAGCCAGAGCACAGTGAGGTTTATGGTTGCTGGCCACTTGGTTTGAGGTGAACTTGGGGGTTTGGGGTTTTTTTTTAAAGTCTGTAGCCTGCTTCCTGAAACAGACCTGAAAAATGTAAACCAGTATAAATCCACACTAAAAGACCACCAGGGAAGAAAGCTGCTGAGCCATACTTTTTCAGTCTGATGGTATTGGGGAACCCAAACGATTCAATTCCTTGACACTGTCCAGTCTCTAGATTGTTCTTGTGAATGCTGGTGCAGTCACAATAGAAATGTTTTCCAGGGTGTTGAGGGTATTTTGTGTACGTGTATGTGTGAAATCCAAAATTTGATGGATTATAGTTTTGGACCTTGTTTTAGTGTTTAAAGAGTGCTTACTGTCAAGAATACAAAGGGACCTTTGTGACTAAATCTTAGAATCATAGAATGGTCCAGGCCAGAAGGGACCTCTAGGGTCATCTAGTCCAACTTCCCAACAGTCAGCAGGGACACCCCCAACTAGACCAGGTTGTCCAAGGCCTTGTCAAGCCTCACCTTGAATATCTCCAGGGAAGGGGCCTCAACCACCTCCCTGGGCAACCTGTTCCAGTGTCCAACCACCCTCATAGTAAAGAACCTATTCTTAATACCCAGGCTAAATTTGCTTTTGTCCAGCTTGAAGCCATCGCCCCTTGTCCTGTCACTGCAGGCCTTTGTAAACAGACCTTCCCCAGCCTTCCTGTAGGCCCCCTTCAGGTACTGGAAGGCTGCTATTAGGTTTCCCTGGAACCTCCTCTTGTCCAGGCTGAACAATCCCAGCTCCATGTCAAAAGCCTTACAGTGGTCCATAGGTCATCCCTTATCTACCGACATAAAAGGCCACTAGGTTAGTCAGGCAGGAGGTGCCCCTGGTAAAGCCACGCTGGCTGTCCTGAATCACCTCCCTGTTTTCCATGTGCCCAAGCATGGCATCTAGAAGGATCCGTTCCATGATCTTTGAGGCACGGAGGAGACGCTGACAGGTCAGTAGTTCCCAGAGTCCTCCTTTCTACCCTTTTAAAATGGGTGTGATATTTCCTTTCTTCCAGTCCACAGGGACTTCACCTGACTGCCACAACTTTTCAAATATCATGGAAAGTGGCTTGGCANGGGATGTATTTCGTCAGGTCCCATGGACTTGTATATCTTCAGGTTCCTCAGTTGATCAGGTACCCTGTCTTCACTCACAATGCGAGGGACTTTGTCACCTTGGTCTCCAACTTTTGGGCCATCAACATGAGAGCTAGGAGGAAAGGGGTTGCCAGTGAGGACTGAGGCAATAAAGTTCTTGAGAACTTCCATCTTTTCCTCGTCCATTGATAAAAGTTCCCCACTGTTGCTCATCAGGAGGATACATTTTCTTTAAGCTTTCTTTTCTGGTTAATGTACCTGTAGAAACCTTTCTTGTTTTTCTTTACATCCCTTGCCA
>VXBJ01005433.1:136051-176182 GCA_013400055.1 Nycticryphes semicollaris | reverse complement strand
CACTGCAGCCCAGGCTGCCTTCAACTTTGACATCCCTGATGATTTCGCTTGCATTTGTGACCTACAAGGACCAGCAATGCATTTCCTTGAGTAGGGCTGTTAATTTCTTGTCTCAAGAAGTTCTGCACTCAAGAAGCTCTAGGAGCTTCCTGGAGTGCCTGCAGCCGGCTGTGTTGCTTTTCCAACAGATGTCAGAGAGAGCCTGCGATCGTGATACTTCCTCAAGCTGGAGTAAGAAGGCATAATTGACAGGCTCTGTCTGGTCAGGTGTCCTGTAGTAGAGTCCTCCCACAAGGCTCCCTTTCTCATCCCAGTCCCTATTTCCTACTCATAAGCTTTTGACCTGCTCATGGCTATTCATTAACAACAACTCTCCACACTCTAACCACTTCTTTACATAGAGGGCAACACCTCCACCTCTTCTTCCTCTGCTGTCCCTTCTGAACAGCTTGTAGCCATCCATGGCCACACTCCAGTTATAGTATTCGTCCCACCAAGTTTCCATAATTGTTACTATGTCATAGTCTTCCTGTAGCAGGATAGTTTCCAACTCCTCCTGTTTGTTGCCCATGCTGCGTGCATTGGTGTAGAGACACTTCAGTCAGTCTGATGGCCATGTCACCTTCTTAGAGGGGAGCTCCACTGATTCCCCCAAGGTGCTTTGTGGCAGCTGCCCTCCTGTCTCCTATTTCCTCAGGGGCTCTTGGTCCAGCTCTGCAAGGTCTTTGCCGAAGTGTTCACAGCATGCATCAGTGCAACAGGTTAGAGACCCTTGCTATCACCCCATCCTCCCAACCCTAATGTGTCATCCTGCCACTTGCCACAAACCATTCTGATATTATCATCTTCATCCACCTCATGTGAGATGGCAGGCTGAAGGCTAACCCTTGGCTCATCTCTAGTGTACCTGTGTTTAACCCCCTTCCCTCCTTTCCCAAACAGAGTTAGAACTCCGAGAAGAAAAGTAGTATACACACGACTCATGATTTTTATTTGCTAAAGATTTTGTATGCTGCATTTCTGAGTTGACCAGCTATGAGACATCAAAATAGATTTGGGGTTTTTAGCTGTATTTACTTTCTGGTAATAAATCTTGTTTCAGATATTTTGGCGTGCAAAACCACTGCTGAAAATTTAGGATGCTATATACTGATGAAAATAAAATACTAAGTAGTTTGATTCTGGGTTTTTTTTATTTTTTTCCCTCCATGTTCTGCTAAAGGCTTAGTTGCTAAAAGTCAGGCACCACTTGTTGCCAAAGCAGGCAAGTAGTTTAAATTGTTCATTCTTTGTTGTTCTCAGACTTATGTCATGGTTTAGTTGTGCAAACATTCTCTCAACTCTCATGTGCTTCATAGGTTGCCATTTTATTTGTCTTCCTATTTATGGCAGTGAGACTGTTTCTTGGTGAGTTAGGAACACAATGTATAGTTTAATAAAGAGCAGCACTTAGTGAAAAAGTGAAAACAAATCCACACTTGCACATGCCTAGAGTACAGTGGTTTTCTTCAAAAATCCTGGAATAGCCATTTTGTTAAAAAAGTAATTTTGTGGCAGCAGAACTAATGAAGCCTGGTTTCCTATGGTTTTTTGTCTCATGGGTGATTGACTTTCACTATCTAAGAGGATGTGAGCCCCAGGCAAAGCTTTTCCCATCATTGGGGTGTTTATATAAGGACTTTCTCCCATGAGACTTCTCTCATATCTTTAACTCACAACTGCAAGTTTTCTCATAGCCAAGACTCTGATAGCATCTCTACCCATCTGTCTATTTTGAGGGAAAAAAAGGAAGAGGAATTCAACTATCTTTCACAATTCTACCAGTCAGAAGCTGGTTGGAAATATCATTAAGAAATTGTTAACAACAGAACGAATGTTCATGACAGAAAAAGAATGACTACACAGGTGAACACAAAAAGAATGATCACACAGGCTTTAATTTTGTAGGAAAATGTACTGAAAATAACTCAGGCATTTCAGGATGCAGTACTGCAGTGAATATCAGAGGTATTTTGTGTGCTTGAAAACCCTGGTTCAGACCTTTTCCCATAAGAGAAGGCAGAGTTGATGGTTTATTTCCTGATTTTCAGTGTTATGTGCACAACAGCAAATGTGTAATATGTTTCCAGTATGGTGCTTTTGTCCTTTCTTTTGGTGACTCCGTACAACTACCATCATCAGCTGTTGATTAACTATGCTGTTTAATCCAAACTTCATAGATTTGCATTTTGGAACATAAGATTTCCATTTTGGCCCTACTATAAAAGCTTGCACTGGTAAATGTTAAGCCTAATTTTTTTTTTAGTTTTCACAATTGCACATTCATTCGTAATTATGTAGGTAATTATCCAGTCAAATACAGAATATCCACTGCTATTTTTATAAGAATGCTATTCTTCAGTGCAGCCCTTGTAGCACAACTTCTAGCACTTCATGTATGTATTTGGACAGTAAAGGTAAAGTCATAAGGAGATAGTCTTAGCACAGCCAGGATATAGCAATGCCTACATTAAAGGCAGTGAAGTAAAACTCTAGTGTGTATCCTTTGATGCTCTGCCTCAGTGATGCAATACAAATGTACATTTTAATGGTGCTTTTATAGTACTTGAACTCTTGGCTATATTGAAATACAAATTTTCATTCCTGATGTTTTTGGAACATGTTGAGAGCATAATATCCATGTCTTTCATTGATGCCATTTTCTTTTGCCCACTCACAGCAGACCCTGCCTTGTTTGGGTGCTGGGAAACTCTTGTGAATTAATCATCATCAGTGAGGTAAGAAGCAGAGTTTGAGTAAGCTGTCTATACTTTAATTAAATGAGAAACTCTGAATTCTCACTAGACTGATTCTTAGGTTTGGACCTTATTTATTCTGCTTAGAGTCTGAACTGTGGGAGATTCCCTGACTTTTTTTAAATTGTGATTTTAAGAACTGCTGGGGAAATAAGCTAATAATAATATCTAGAACTTCTTAGCCATTTCCAGAAGCTTTAGAGAGATATCATTAAGTCCATTTCACATGTGGGCACAGAGGCACAGAGGGTTGAAGTGACTTTCCCCAGAACATCCAGCAAGTAAGAAACAAGTAGAGCTGGGAGCTCCAGCTTTTAAGTTGTGCCAAATCCATGCAGACACATGCTGCAGCCATCATAACAGGAGGAGACATGTCACATGACATGTCACATGACATATTAATGACTAGTGAATAGTAGAGAGTTTAACCTTTAGAAATTGCAGTTATTTAACCCCTGTGGTTCGCAAAACAAACTGAGCATCTAAAGAGTACAAAGAGATGGAGATTGGCACCTTCTCATATTTAGGTAGCTTACACCAGTGCCGTAGCAAGGAGAAGGTTGTGCCTGTGTCTGGATAGAGGAGGCATGCCTCCACGGCTGAGTCAATCTTCACATGATTTCCTCTCTCACTCAATGGAAAAATACTTTATTGGGTACAGAATAAGATTCTTCTACTTTCTACAGTATTCAACTGTAACAGTGGTTGGGCTCTCAGAGTCTCATGACAATTATCCTTCCTTCTGTGCAGACACTTCATATTTCTTTAGATACCATCTGATCTGATGTTTTACTAGATGAGCCATCTGATGCTTAATGGTAATGTAAACAAGCTTATTTTGTCCATGTGTATCACAACAGGAACCTGTGCAGGACAGACCAAATTCTGAACTTCTGTCCTATGTTGTGCTGTCTTACTAAGTAGTTAGAGGTGGAGAAATACTTGTGCTACCTACTCTTCCTACCTCCAATGCCTAGAATAGCAGCTTTTCAGCAGCCAGAGGATGAAAACATCTGATATTTTTCTTGCTGCTCTTGTAGGCTTCCTCAGACAGAGAGGGAGACAAGTAGCAGAATAATAGCTTTATATACGCTCCTGCAAAAGTGCAGAAACATCAGGAAACTATGGTGGGGAAAGACAGGAAAGTAGATAGAGGAATTCAGTTCTGAATTATTTTGAAAATATCCTTTTTGCTTACGGCCTTCAGAATTTCAGTGACACCCATTACATAGCATGGTCCTGTCAACTCCAAGCAAACAGTAGAGAAGAAGGAGACGTGCTTACATCTGTTTTATAGGAGATCAGTGTAAATATTACACTGAAATCTTCCTGTTGAATTTTCTTAAGAGCAGTGAAGCGTAAGGTTGTGTAAGCAACGCTGCCCAAAAACAGCATTTGCTTTAAAATGGCCCCATATTCCTAAAGCTGTGTACTATTGTTTTGTACTGGTAACCCATCTTCTGTATCTACTCTTCTCCCCACCACTAACAACCCACACTGTGGGACAAGGGAGATCAAGATGAAGTTTTCATTTCGTTCAGAGCTCTGGAATCCAGCTCACTGGAACTCGTATCTTTTGAAGCCCTAATAATTAACATGCCTGCATTCCTTAAACTACAGCACTCACCAGAATGTGCTAGCTGCAGAGCTGAGTGAGGAAGAAGACACTGCCTGGTCTGCAGGAAGAAAGGAAGGTGACCCTTCCTGGAAGGATTCCTGCTGTCTTTGGGCTGGTCAGAGGAGAGAATTCACCTGAGCTGTGGGTGGCCATTTTGCACATATAGGAGGTACATCGGATGTGGCTCTGTCTCTTTAGTCCTGTTTTTTTAACTTAGCTAAGCAGCAGGCTATTTCCCATCCCAGGGCTCTGGTTACTGTAGAGATGCTCCAGTTCCTTGTTAATCCAGATTTGGAAGCAGATACAAGAGAATTCTTTTGACCTAAAAAAAAGAAGAAGCTGTGATTTTTAACAACTGGTGTGAGGATACAACTTCTTTTCCCAGACTTCTTCCTCCCTCATGTAAAAGGAGGCCAAGTGAGGCCCTATCAGTAACTAGAAGACTGTCTCCTCTGAATCAGCTCCCAGATAGGCAGCAGTTAGTTGGAATTGCTTAGGGGAGTGAGTAGCAGTAGGTAATGTTTGACACACAATATGGCCTGAAATAAGTAAGATCCTTGTCTGCTGTTTCAAGGAATCCATTTGGCCTATCAGTATTTTGCAGTCCTTGCTGACTTCCGTTCACATGTGCTGTCTACGGGTCTGTAGTAGGACCATGACAGTTTATCTCATTTAGAATTTTCTCAAGCCATGATCTCAGGAAGGTTATGAAGCCCACTTCCTCTACCAAGGAATGATCAGCTAAAATCAACATCAATTGCCATAAACATTTGTATGGTCTGTTCTTAAATACCACCCATAATGACCTCTCCAGGTAAACTATCCAGTGTTTTATTTTCTTCTCTGTTAGAGGACTCTTATCCCCAAATTTTTCATACTGCAAATGAAGCATATTACTTCTCATGCTGGACACACTGGACCTGGAAAACAGTTTGTTCCTTTCTTTTTGCAGCCTTACACACTGAAGATTGCTATCAAGTCTCCTTTCAATCCTTTTCTCTAAACAACTCCGATTTATTCAATCTTTCCTTCTACGTCAGGTTTTCTGGACCTCAGATTAGTTTCCATTGCTCTCCTCAGGGCTATCTCCATTTGGCTGCATCCGTGAAGTGTGGAGTCCAAATGGGGCAGAGTACTTCAGCTGAGCTCTTTCGCATGCTGAGAAGGGGAAAGCATCTAACCTTTCTATATGTTTCACAGTCCTACCAGCATTTGCTATTCCAGCACTTAGGCCAACAACTATTCCTCATTTTAAGGGTAAAGCAGAAATCTCCAGCCCATAGCCAAAGCAAAGCAGGTACTCAAACACCACATTTTGGTACACCCCTGGACCGGTGGCTGAATCCACAGAGGGCTCTTATTTAGCTCCCCTTCTTCTTTCTTTCCTCTCTGCTCAGAAAGGGTGACAAGGTGTGGCTTGCCAAGGCAGACTGCCAACAGCTAAAATTTCCTATACAGCTGTAGAAATAAAGAACTATTGAGCATGCCTGGTCCCCACCACACCCTTTCCCTGGCTCTGCTTTGCCCTTTCTAGCTGAAGTCTCCTGCTCTGCTCTCTGCACGTGCAGGGAGGCACATAGGGTTGCAGGGTACAATTCCTGTCTCTTCTTGTGCCCACTTTCCTTATTTTTTTGAGGCAGGCAGGGATTTTGCAGGGCCAGACATAGAGTGTGTTTCATGCTGTGTGACTGGGGCCCACTTCCCTTAGTATGTTGGGCTTTTTCCTAGCACTTTAGGGAGAAAAAATCTTCTAGGTTGGCCGTGCTTATTTCACTCTCGGGTAATAGTAGAGGTGCCCTGTAAGTTCAGCAGGACTGCGTGGCACATCCCTAATTCTGACACGAAGCTGGAGCCCTGCTTTTGCTTTTTTTTTTTTTATTTAATGGAAAGTTGATGCTTTACTTCACTGATGTCCCTGGCAGAAGAAGGGAACAGGCAGTCCTGAAAACTACTTTATAAGCACCTCATAGTTATATTGTGACCACGTCCGAAGCTGTGAATGCAGGAGCTCAGTCTTCCGAGATGCTGAGAGCACTCAGCTGCCTGGAGGTCAACAGAAGTTAATGTCACTAAACATTTCATAGGAGGTTCTTACCACCCAGTAGGACAAGAACCAAGTGAAATCAGTAAGTGACTGGCCTGGTTGCCTGCTTGTATTAAAACCAGTTGTATGAAACTGTCCCAGGGAGTAGAAGACACTAAGAATTTAATCTGAAGAGCGTGTGTGGGAGAAGTTTCATTACACTTGGATGTGGGTTTGAGGAGAGCAAATACAAGCAGAGGTTATTTTTTCTGTGTTACTGGTGGTGGAGGTTTTTTATTATCTAGCACAATTGTGTATATGCTGCAGAGTAAGAGTAACATACAGGCCAAATTTAACAAAGCAGGAATTCCTATCTGTGAAGAGAAAGGCAAGGTGTTCTTTTCTTCTTCATAGAGTAGCAAAACTATCTTTTTCCAATCTTGCATAGCTTAAAGAACAGCTGGATATACTTACTTTCAAACTTTTCAATAAAATCTACCTTTCAGGTGAAAATAAGCACGAAAATTTTAAAGAGAATTTTCAGATAGCAGACAGAGGAAATGTTGGGGTTCTCTACCCTGACTGCTCTTGATAGGTTGTGCTTTCCAAAAATAAGGTAAAGGCACTAGAGGAAATTATTCAGAACTATTAATACTCTGCATTGCAAGAGATCTATGCTATCTTGTCAGGATTGTCTCCCTACAAAGGGAGGATAAAAAGAATTTAGTTGAGACAGGGCGTGAAAGGGAAGACTACAGAAACAGTAGCAGCACACTTTTACTCAGCGTAAGCAGACACTCAGATATCACCTTGAATGTTTTGTCATGTCCATACTCTGTGTCCAATGGCAAAACTCCTGAAGTAACAAACTGATTTGTTGTAGGGCCAGGCTTTTAAGTTTTGGTTTTTTTTTAAAAAAGATAAAAATCTCTACGTCTGAAGTATCACATGTTTATTCACTATAGAAAAAGCTAAAAGCCCCAGTCCTGCTCTGAATTGGAAAAGCTGTGGCTTGGCAATATGTGGTGTTTTGCAATGCCAGAGATAGCCACTCCTATGTCATCTTAACTAATTAAAAACACAGGCAAAGTGATTTTATAAAGCTTTGGTTGTCCACACTGTAGACTCTATCAGAGGCTTTAATTCCATAGCAATTGGTTGCAAATATCTAGTGACTGATGATGAAATATGCCGTGATTTACTCTCACCGTAGGCTTCATTTAGATACCTAATGTCAGTCTGTGAAACCATGCACAGTCTTTGAAAAGCAGCTTTTATAACTAGTCTTTGCTTTAATGAAAAGCAGAATTCTTTCAGGAACTGAACAATAAAATTGTTAGGCATTTGGTTCTTTAGCTGAGCCTCCAGTGACAAAATATTTAAAGCCTATAGTGCAATTAGTTTTCATCAGTGAGATGGGATGGATGATGTCAGGGTATAAAGAGTACATTATTCTTTATACATACAAATTTGTATTATGTAAGGAAACATTAAAAAAATATATATTGGGAGATCTTTCAGTCAAAACAAATATTTTGTCTTGTGTGTTTAGGGAGTCAAAGAATCTGATCTTTCTGCCTTTGTATTTTAAATCTCTGTGGCTTGAACTAGATTTTCTAAGTTTCCATAGGACTGTCCAAATTGGTTAGCTATTATAGCCATATTATAAAGTTTATTTTCAATTTTTCTTACAGTCTATCTAGTATTTATCAGTTCCAGGAAAAATATTGACATAGAGGCTTGGTAATTTTTCAATTCAGTGTTTTTTTCATAGCTTTTTTCTCCTTAGATATAGCATAATTCTATACTGTTTAGCTTGCAGATGAGAACTTCACTTAAAAAAACAATACAGAAACACAGAATTCCAACAGAAAACCAAAGCCATAACAATGTCATGAAATAATGCGAGTATTATTGTGATGAAATTGCTGCATGAGATTTTATGGCCTGCGTGATTAGCTCTCCAAACCTTCTTAGGAGGGAGGACTGGAGCTTAGTTGTTGGGACCTGCACACAGGACATAGTGTAGAGGTGACGGCTCCTGCATTGAAGTGCCTGGCTAAGTAGGAGGACTCCAGGTCTTCCTCTCTGTCAGTGGGGGATGTGGAATGGCAGCAGTCCATCTTGGGAGGCAGAGGCTACCTTTTCCATGGAATTGCCCTGCAGCTTGGATGGCTCCCACAGGCAGCCACTTGGGGTGCAGCAGGCTGGGACTACACAAATACTTTTGCCTAAAAAATTTTTTTTTAAATCTGTGAGTCACTGTCCATTAAATAGCTTTATGAGCAGCAAAGGTACTGAGGTCTAATATATAGCTTTCTGTCTTATGATTAGTTCTTTTTTGATCTACAGTGCAAATGCCAACCAAACCTGGTCCCAGACCTGGGATATCCACAATGTATTGCATTCGCTGATGTCCAGTACTCTTGTCATTTTTCAGTGGAGCAGTAATAGAAGCTTCTCCTTAGTTCAGTTTAACAACCTCGGAGGTATTGAATATATTTCACACCTTTATTCCTCTTAAGATGCTCTTGGCCCCGTGATTAGAAGTTATTAAGGGAAGACAGATATCAGGATTACACGTTTTCAATTTCTTAGGAAAGTAGGCCAAGAATAATAATGATATCAGTTTGTTGAATAAAATATTGAAGCACATCATGATGTTTTTGCACACAAACTCTCCAGGTCTGGCAAGATCTCATTTGGAAAATGAATTATACATTATAGGGGCTTGCCGGAAAGTCAATTGTCTGCAGATTTCTTAGTAGGACAGATCTCTATCTCTGTCTTCCGCTTTCCCTCATATGAAAGACAGGTGATGAAAAAAGAGATGCATTAACTTATTTAGATTGTAGGAAGTCAAAGGGGAAATGAGTTTGGATAGTTTATCTACTTTAAATGTTATATAATAAAATAGGTCTAATATTAGTTAGCCACGTCAGAGGAGCTGATTTTTATTCAATACTTGTAACATTAAATGTGGATTTTGGAGTTTAACTTTAGGATTCTACTTCTTCCAAGTGAGTAAATCCTTACACAGTAAGTGACACCTGCAGAGATGTTTAGAACATGCTATACATCAGGTATCTGTTGATTGCTTAAATAAGCAATAACCTGATTATCTTTGGAAAAATCTGCTTGATTGGTCTTTCAGGATAAAATTAAAGTTAAGCAATTAAAAAAAATATCTTTGTACTATAGTATAGTGAATGGATGAAACCAGGGTTGTATCTGAATTAGGCAAAAATATGTAGTAGTTTAAGCAGAGCTTTGGGGGAAGGTCTTGTTTTGTTGTTTGGACTTTTCAATTATTTTTTTTTCCAAAAAAAAAAAAAAGTCAGGAAAATAAAAAGTGGAGCAAACAGTACAAAATAGGAGCATGATTCCAAATTATAAAATTTTAGAAATGTGACAACAATAGATAGGAGAATTTTTCCAAAAGTCCTAGTGGCACTCTGATCAGACAACTGGTAGGTTTATAAGTCAGGAGTGGTTATTAATACTAATTTCTTTCAGCTTTCTTTATAGGACAAATCATAGAATTTCACCCTGCAGTTCTTGGTTTGCGCCCAGAACATTTGAGCCAGGTGTGAAAAAAATCAATATTGACATAGACTTGAAGTCATGGAGAATTTACTGCATCCTTTCATAAGCTGTTTAACTGCTTAATTTCCTCACAGTAGAAATTTGTGTGCTTTACCACTTGAACTTATCTTACAGCCATGGGATCTTGTTATGTCATTATGTACAGCATGAAAGCATCTGGTTTTATAATGTGAACATCAGTGCCTGTGCTGAGGCAGGTGTGTCTGCTCAGCAAAATGGGGATAACGCTGAAACGTGTGTCACGGCTCCCAAAAATACAGTACCTCATCAAGCACCAGAAATGGGAAACCTCTTGAGTTACCAGCAGCAGAGGTGAAAGACCAGGCTGTTTTAGTACCATGTACCGGTTTCCCCTGTGCCTTTCCTTAATGGCAATATCCTATGAGAGACTGTGACCTGACATGGCCACCACACTGACATGTTAGATGGCAGAGATACATATAAGAGGGAGAGAACATTCATTCAACTGTTTCTCTTATTGTCTTTCCAGAGCTGAGAAAATGTTGCCTGACAGAAACTGAATATAAGTCTGGTCACGTCTAGCATCAGAAGCACAGTCTATCATTTTTGCTAAGGTCATGAAGGTAACTAACTTGATTCTGTCTCTTCTATGTCTGCCAATACATTTTGAAAAACATGCTTGATATTTCTTGTCTCCTTTTTAGCATACAGAATCAGCATAAATATGAAGGCTCAAATGAGCAACATATTTTGATGGAAGTTCTCCATCTAGAGAGAGGGAAAATGCAGAAAAGTATTTCAGAAATTGTTATAATGACATTTTGATTTCGAAAGCTTAGGATAACTATCAGAGGAAGTCAGTCATCTTCAAATACTGCAATTAAAGGTTTCAGGCACAGAAAATTTATTAATGTTTTCTTTGTGAAGCCTACAACAATTTTAATTTGTACTATTTGTATTATAAACACAAATGTAAGGTACTTCTCAGGACAGTTCAAAAAGCAGATTCTGTCCCCTATAAAAACATAATTTCACAGATTTCCACGAAACATTCTCAGAGATGTTGCTAAGCATGATTGTTGATGAATAGACAGTGTTCACTGAATGCTGATCTCTTCTGTGTTCAGGCTAGTTTACTTCATGAACTGAATCCTATTATAAATAGCAGGAGAAGTGACAGCATTCAAAAGACAGACTGTTCAAATCATACCCATCCTTTACCTTCATTTTATCCTTCCATCAGGCTCTAAGTACATGTATTATTTTTCCTCTGTCTTAAATATTCTTATGAAAAACAGTCTTTATAAAACAATTGTTGGGTTTGGATTTTTTCATAGATCTAGTGCTTCATATTATTTGCTCCTTAAACAATTTGGGAAAATATGTTTACCATATAATTCAGATAAAAGCATTTGTAACTATAAAGATTTGAGACAGATTTGAAGGAGAAGCATTCCTATCTGGTAACATATACAATACATCACTGTGAACTTGGAGCTTCAGGCTCAACCCCACAAAGGGCATAGGTGCTCAACCTGGAAATACCAAAATACTAAGCCAAAAAAGCCCTCACTTTGCTTGATAGTCATCACATCCCTCTCTGTTTGAGGTGCCTGGGTTTCTGTTCAGTACCTCCAGTGAAGCCCCAGGAGAGCTTACTCATCTGGCTATGCTTGGGGTGGTCCTGCAGCCCTCAGAAGGGACCCAGTGCGTTCAGCACACTGAGAACATATTTAACCCATGACCAGTAGGATCAGGCCTACACAAACATGGATATGACTTCCTCAAAATTTAAATAGTGCTCGTTAGTACTATGTATCACATTGCAATAAGTGGAGAGTACCCATCCTCAGAAAATACTAGACCAAAGCTCAATTAATTAAATATATATATGCCTGTATATGTACACTTTTATATGCATATGTGTGTTGTTCATTAAAAAGACATTGCAAATTATCTCTGGTGCAGATGTCAAGACCAGAAATCTTTTCTCCCAATGCCTTGACCACTGAGATAGTGATAATCTCTGTTCTGGGCTTTCTGTCCTGGGCTAACTGTATGTGACTTGTCTTTACTCCGGGGGAAAAAACTACTGACCTCCCTGGCCAGGTGATCCCAGAAGAGCCATGGCAGGAGGCATATGTCAATGCAGCACTACATCTGCATGTCATGCTGTCCCTGTTCCTCCAGACTGATAGATAAAAGCCTCTCTGGGAGCCAGGATGGCTGGAGGATGCCATGGGACATGTGGGTCTGAAGAGGCCATATCAAGTCGTGCTGGGCTCGATGGCTCTCCTAGCATGCTAGTCCCATAGGGCAGCTCTGAATCACTGACTGGACCTCAGCAGCAGGCTCCCAGTACATGTAGCTGGGGTATCCTGCTGTCCAGGGTCTGACCTTGCGAGGAGATGGGCAGCAGCTTTTCCTGCTACCCTCAAGCATGAAAGCTCCTAATTTCCAAAAAGTAAAGATCAAATTGTGTGGTTTCAACATCTGAAAGTGGGGAAGAGAGGGAGCGTAGTGAAAAATGGGGAAATTATAGTCTTGTTGCATGTGTGGGTCAATCAGCTTATTTGTTTTCAAGCACTTAATTAGAAAAGAAAAGGACACATTAAAATATTTCATTGATTCCAAGACAATGTGTTCTTCCATTTTCAGTGAAAGTTTGGAGAAGTTCAGGTGACAAGTTAAGTTTGATTCATAGCCATGTGGATTGAAGAGTTTTTACCTCCTACAAGGTCAGTTATCAGATAAAGCATCTTGTCATTATTTTTCTAGTAGAAATGGTCCTGTTTACTTGGGGACCTTGGCTTTGTGTGTTTATCTGCAATGTCACATACACATCTGGTGTTTGTCACTGCAATCACTTTTTGCTAGTTTTGGTCTAACACGTCTGCTGGTAGCTATGGTGTCCACTATCCTGTAGCGGGGAAACAGGTAAAGTTTTTCAGTTTGCTAAATCTGTTTCCTTTTGTGCATATTACTGGTTCCTTTGGTGCTCCTTTAATGCAGCTACATTCACGCCAGTATAAAATAGGAAAGCATCACAAGTTCCTAGTGCAGGCAGAGACCCCCACACAATGACTAAACCGGATTTGCCCAAACTTTTGCCATTTCATTCTTCCTCAGATGTTTTGTGGGGAAGTTGTTTGTGATCTGACAAGCAAACTATTGTGTGTGTTTGTTTGTTTGCTTTTTAAGTGTTAGATACTTTAAAAAGTTCATTTTTATGCTTCAATGACTACACAAATTGCTACTATTCGTTAGTATTTGCCTGGAAGATTAGGGCTAACATTTAGAATAATGCACCCAGCATGTCTCTTTGATTATTGCAGAACTGCCACATGAAGTATTATTTGGTGGCAATTTTATGATGTGTCCAAGTGGAATAAAATGTCTATTTTATTAAAAAAAGAATGCACCCAAGGACAGCGCAATGGGACCCTGATACAAATGTTTTGCAATAGAACACATTCTCATGAAGTGATTTAGTGTCTCAGCTGGGATTTAACTCCCAGGGAGAATTCCAGAATTGTCACTTACTGACACTGGTTTATTTTCAGTGGAGAATGCTGACTTCTCAGAAAAGGAGGAGGGGAGTGAAGAACCGTCTCGTTTGTTTTATCCCTGTGTTTGGTGGGTCAGAACAAAGTTATTTGGGGGCAATTCTGCTGCATTCCTTGTCAGATACTCATTCCACAAGTGCTGAGCAGAGAATTTCCTTGCTTCCACTTGAGGCAGTTAAAAATAATAAATTGTATTTGAGAATAGGAGATGTGTTTTATAAGTCTCTTGTAAACTTTGCCCTGAAAGATCTCCATCACCTATGCAAATAACAACAATCCTGTTAATATCTGGCAACTGGCAAACAAGGGGAAAAAAATGAGTCTTAAGAAACGTTATTTAATATTTCAAAGCAAGTTTTTAATTAGGTTTTTTTTTCCCTTTATTTTGCGTGGGCCTAAAGACATCAGCAATTTCTTAGAAAATAGCTGCTTCTGCTGATAGCAGAGGTGTATCTACAACTATTGCGCTGTCTTGTTTGAACTGAATTGTCATTGCTGCATTTTTGAAAACTCAGATCTTCAGCTTGACAGAGCGGTGCTTGCGTGTGACTGCATGTCTGCAGTCAGCACATGCCAGTAGGAGATGTAAAGCTAAATGACTCCTTGAATTTTAACTTGCACGCAGTGTAAATCAAGTAAGTAATAGGCAGAAACACTCGTTTCTTGACAACTATTGTTTACAACTAGAAACCATTTGAGTTCTAATTAATGAAATGGAAAATGCCACTTTCAGGGTTATCTCCCATATGAGGATTTTTGTTAAAGATAATATATGTTGTGACTACTGTTCTTGTATGTAGGTGTGTCCGTGTACACACATGCACAGGCACAAAGGATGTGTTTCTTCTGGTTTGAAGTCATACCTGAGAAAAAGACAAATTCTAATCTATAAAATAGACACATAAATGCAACACTGTATTTTGTTTTGGTCTGCCAGCAATGGCTCTCTGTACTTTGTTTCCTGATGAGAAATCCAAGGTGGAGTTAAAACATACTTTGAAATTTTTCAATAGTTGTAACATTTTCTGAAAAGCTGTCCATGCTTCATGCTCAGAAAATTCAGAGATATTTAAGCGGGCTTTCTCACATGAACAAAAAGGCTTTTCAGATGGATGATCTGTTGCATCTCAGGAGCCCTGAAGATTGCCACTATCTATTGTACTTACATGTGTATGCCTCACTGGTGCCAGGAACTATCCATTCCCTTCTTTTCAGTGAATTAATGTTTAACTTTAAGCCCAGCATGGGTATGGCAGGGCTCGGGCTGGACATTCTCTTGAGTGACACACACCCATGTGTGAGGTAACACACTGCAATGGTGCCACTCTAACAGGAGTGACAGGCTGTGACGTACAGGTAGATATTTCTGGCAATTCTAACTTGCCAGGGCAATGTGTAAAGTGTCTGATAATTTCTCCTTACATAGCAATACTTTCTCATGATTTTAAAAGAATTTACTGACACCATGAAGATCAGTTAAATGCATTTTAAAGTCAATATAATTGCCAAAAGCTATGGGCAAGATTATCTCTTGCATCTGTCTACAGATAGGGGTCTACAGAAAGGGATGATTTTGGTTTCTCCATCTGCCTTGTCTTCCCTTTTCAGCCCTGCACACAGACCCTGTTTTGTCCCTCCTGTATGGCTGCACAGGGATGGCAGGATTAGTGGCTGCATGGCCGAGCGCAGAGAGGTTTGCACAGAAGGCCAAAAGAAGAGGAGAGGGGATTAAAGGTAATTGAGTGTAACTTCGGCTGCCTGCAACCCTGTGAGACAGGAAGCATTTTGAGAGGGCCCCAGCTTCTTAAATGGGTGTGACTTCTCTAAAGACTCCAGAGAGAGAAAAGGAGAAATGGAGAAGACAGGCACATCCCTACCTAACTGGGGGTTTGCCCTTGATCTTGGGGGTGTCTCAACTTTGAGTCTCCCATGAGCAGCTTAAAGGTGCTGAGAATTCCAATGCATGGGCATAAGGGTTTTGGAGTAGATAAACTCCAAACTAAGTAAACTGCAACTAAGCGGATGACTTGGATGTATGAGTGGTATCATTATTCCTTGAAGGTGAACGTGTATGTAAACACTTGGATTAATCAGGGGCCTAAATTGTCACAAAATAAGTCAGTGATGCTCTTGTTTCACTGGAATGGAACATGGTATGACCAGTTCAATGTGTGTTGTGATACATGGAGTAACTGATGGACTGGAACCAGTAACGGTCAAGTGCTTAATAACCACAGAGCTTAAAGTAGCAGGATACAACAAAAGTATTTGGGAATTGCAGTTCTTGGAAGAAGACACTTGCCAGTGTGTCTGGGTTTAGGCAACTTCTTCTTTCTTTCTTCTCACCCTCCATAAGGTTCTGCTGTGATAATTGTGAGACATCACTCTTCATTGTCTGCTGCATCTGCAGAGCCTTCTGAGCATCCAGATCTGGCAGGTATATCTGTGTCAAGTCACAAAATACGGGTGAGTTTAATCAGGACATTCTAAAGGTCTTAGCAGATGCCAAGCAGACATATTTGGAATTGCCAACACCTTTATTTTTATCTTACTCAGTTTGTTTTTAAGCTTGAACATGTGTGTACACTAAGATTAGAACTATTTGCATGCCACATTTCAGAGTTCAGCTATTTTTGAGTTAACTCCATAGAACTAAAAATTAAAAAAAAAAAAAAAGTGGGTAGCATTTGATCAGGAGGAGAAAGGGAGATGATTTTATTAAAGGCAGAAATAGAAAACAATTTTTCTTTCAACGTGCTTAATAAAACAAAGAAAAGTCAAAGCTATGCAGCATGGAGGTCAAGCACAGGAAAATCTGATTTCCTGAAGAAAGTATTCTCTGTTCACTTCCTCCCTTCTCCATGAGCATGAGAGCGGGTCCTCAAAGACATGTATGTGAGGTCTGCTGAACAAGGAATCTGCAGCTCGTCAAGAAAAGTTATGGCCAACTGCACTAATGACCCATGCTTCTACATAAACACCTTTTTTTTGTGTTTGGGTTTTGGGGTTTTTTTGGTGTGGTTTTTTTTGTTTGTTTGGGTTTTTTTGTTTGTTTGTTTTTTTTTTTTTTCCAGTTCCCAGCTGGATTGAAGTGCATTTGAATCAAACAGCCAACCAAACTGTTCTTATATATAACGTATTTAAGGGGTAGATTCCATAGGCCTTGGAGTTAACATCTGCTTGCAGACATAGGTTGTATACTTGTGCATGTAAAAACAGGGCTTACCACAAAAGTAACAGATTGCTTAATAAGACTACTGATGATACAATCTAGCTTTCTAACGTCCAATGGCAATTAATTCTCCTCAGTGCCAATCACAAATATATGGCATTTTTATATGTGAAGGTCAGAAACAGGAATAAATCTTCTCAGAATTCAAAGAAGTAGTGATCCCACTCTGTGTGGCTGCTACTGCGTTAGCCAGAGTGCAGTTACAGCCAAGACCCTGTATCTTTCTCTCGGTAGAAAGGGGTCTCAATGTCTATTTGGCTATTAAAAGCAGTGGTCCAGATGCAACATCTGGCTCAGGAAATCCCTGAACTGCTGGTTGTCGGAAACAGGGAGGATATTTGGGAGGAGGGGGTGAGGAGGGAATCACTGACACACCCTGTTCTTATATTCTTTTTCCTAAGCATCTGCCTCTGTCTGCTGTCAAAGGCAGGATATTGGGCTGGATGTGTCTTTTATCTGACCCAGGATGGCAGTTCCTGTGTGTTTAGGGGGTGGAGTGGGGTGTGGCTGTGAACCTCCATCCTCCGGGGTCTGAAGATCCCAAACATGACTTTCCCCTCCTGCCTAAAGCATTATAGCTCTAGTGCTTCATCTCTCATCTGTTTTCCCCAAAATCTGCTTACAGCAGAAGTGCAGCATAGGGAGAGGGAGAGAGCTGGCCCCCTCCTCAAGGGCTGAGTATTTTTATGNGTGACATCATTTTTAATCCTTGACAGTTTATGGGCTTTGAAAGAGATTCTGGATAACACTGAGCAATTAAGATTCCATTTTAATAGTTCTTTCAAGTGAAATCAAGTGAGTAATTAAATAAAATTGAATGAGGACCATGTCAGGCCACCCACAAGCTCTCATATCCGTTACAAGTAAATGAATAAATCCGGGTGGGGGACACATGTTGTATGCCTAAGTGGTCCTATTTATGTATTATTGGGTGACTCTAGGAATGAGGCTTTCAGCTGAAGATTTGTTTTCTTTGTACAGTGTTTCCAAGCAAGAACATGAAAAATTGTCAATTGCTATTCAAGCAGCAGTAACTTTGCTATCTTTTTAAATTCTGTATGGTGGTCTTAATTCTATATGGTGCCATTGTTTTGTATAGATGGCCTACTGTAAAAGCCACAGAACATAAACAGGTATTTTACATTAAATGCTGGATTTGAATTTCTGTTGCCTTGTTATTTATATGATTATATATGGATGCTTGGTGAAAGTTGCTTCAGAGCGCAAACACAGAGTATGATATTACACATGCTTTGCATTCATTTTACACAGATAAAAAAAGCAAAGCGCAGGCAAAGGAAAAACAAGTGCTTTTGAGATTTACAGTACGATAACTAAGTAGGTATTGATGAAAAGTGATGTCTCTCTGTTGTATATCAGTTAATTTTTTAATTGGTTTTCTTTAAGCTTTTCCACTCTTACATGTTAAATTTTATGCCAGGATTTCTCACTGTAATTAGAAGCTTTAACCAGAAACTGTACTGCCAAAGTGTAGTCTTTGTACTGTGTAACTGGAACGCCTAATCCTGTCTTAGATCTATGCAAAATATTGATATAATATTGATGAATGAAAAATGTCCCATTTGAAATTAAAACAGAAATATTTATACGATGAAATTCGGTAGCAGTTTTGAAAACTTAACTTGCATCTATGGTATTACTTTTCCTGAAATAAAAAAAAGCAGGGAGGCAGTGGTTCAATACAACAGCCAAAATAATCTCATCATATTTCACCTATAGATTCACAGAAAAACTCATATTATGCCTCCCGAATTTCCTCTGTAGCATACCATACCTTCTGGGCACAGCTGATGGAGTGGGTACAAGGCAGCACTCCCTGCTCACCCTGCACGAACTTGTTTTCCCTTCATCTCATCGGTGTGTTGCAATCAGCTGGTCATTGCTCAGTGACGTGTAGGTGCTACCCTAGTACAAATACATACTTGCCTTTTTCTTCCTCTCCTAAACCACGATTTTCTGTTTTTACTGTGAATCTGGGAAAATGCAGGCCCCCTCTGGTGGTCAAAAAAACATCTGTACAATTCTACAGGATTTCACTCTTAAACTGTTTTGCTGAGAGGCCAAAATGTCTGCAGTCATATGACCATTGTTAATTCATTTTTCTAAGAAAACCACCAGAACGAGCCAAAACTGGTGGATAAAAATGTGTAGGAGAGGTGTTCCAGTGTGTGTCAGGTCCCAGGAATGTGATCAGTGGTGCTGATGGGTGCACACAGAGAGTAGCTGCAAAATTCATTGCACCGAATCTCCCTGCCTGGCTGGCACATGGGGGTAAGGACGATGATTGGGATGCCAGGGCTGGGCCTGCTGTTGGAGAAAGGACAGAGCATTAGGGAGAAATAGGAAACAAACTCTTACTGCTGAGAAAAAATACCTGCCTAATGTCACGGGCTGCTCTTTCTCTGATCACTGGAAACCACAGGGACACTGAATGTGGCATAGTGAGGTACAGGAAGCAAGTATAGGATGATGTACTGGTTTCTATGGCTTCCTTTTAATTTGGAAGAGGTGGAGTCATGATAAGAAAAGCATTTGGACTCAAACAGAGGATTATGATTATGATATAAACCTCTTAAATTTAGAGGAAATCTCTCCTAATCACTTTTCCTTGAGTATGCTTGCATGTGAAAAAGTGGCATTTCCCTTTGCTCTTGTGAGGATGTTTGGTGGTGTCCTCTCTGGCAAGTTATTTCAACAACATCTAACTTCTTGGAGGTTGAAATGGTTTCTGAAACTGCTGAGAAAATTAAGCAATGTCTAAAAATCACTATGGCATCTTTAAATGCAACTATCAGTGATGTCATCTGGAAGATAATCCAAATGGGTGTCCAAAATCAGTCCTGAAGTCACTAGCCTTGAACAAATGGGCTGGTTCTCATACATTGCACAAGCTTCCACTGGCATTTCTTAGCCTGTCCCCTTAGCTCTCAACTTGACTTTCTTTCTGCTGCCCCTCAGCAGCAACACATACCACCAACCACTCAAAGGATAAAAGAGTCCAGTCAACACAACAGCTGACCAAGAAAAAGAGTAATTCACCAATGTGCTTATTCACTGAAGAGCACCTGATCAATTCTATCAATGATGAGAAAGAGGATTTAATAGTAACATACAATAATTCTGTGTTGTTTTTTTTAAACCCCACTAGCCACAGTAATGGCTGCTGAAGCACTCATCATGTGATTCTTATTAGCCTATTCTTAAGGAAGCTGAGAAAGGGGGATTGGGATTTTTCATAAAAATACATTTAATGTTATTAAAGGTTTGTAATTGACAGTGGTGGTTTCCCAGAATTCCCTGCTTGTCTTCATCTTGTAGCTCTTCTGCATACCTGTGGACTGTAAAAAATGGCTCTGTGCCATAATACACAGTGAAGTTTTAAAACTCTGCTAGCAGGGGTCATCCTGGCCAAGGACTTCTGAATTATTTTTTTTTTTTTCTGTAGTAAGTCTAAAGGCCCTGCCCAATTTGCAGGTAAGTGTCCACTGTTGGCAGCTACATGCCACCATCAGAAAAGAGGCGAGCTGCCAGAGTAGCTGGACAGCTTAGAGTTCAGGGTATATTTTTTATTCAAGTTTATGAATTCCTATGTCATAAATAGATGCTTCCTAAGAAGAAAGTTAGAAATCAGTATGAGGATTTTTATTGTTCTTTTCAATATAGCAAAAAGAATGAATAATTTTTAATGACATTTCGTTCTACTACTACAGCCATTCACCGTGTGAATAAGTAATATTTGTGCACAGGGCTGTACAGAGGAGAATGACTTTAAGAAGGGAGCAGAGGAGTTTATGGCTGCCTTGAATGTTCTTTTTCAAAATGCCAAATTCTGAATCATATTCAAAATGAGTTTGTTCATATGAAGAAATGAGGATACTATTCATAAGCAACCTTCAGGGTCCTTTTCCTTTGCTGAATTGTTATCCAAGTCTTGTTACTCATGTATCAGTCCCTGAGCTTGTCAATCTTTAATCTTCTTTTTGATGAACTAAGTAGTCTGAATTCATGGTCCATCTCATATGTGACATTTATTTTCCAGGTGGGTAGCCAGCAGTGCTTAAGTTTTGTGAAATGTAAGCAGTTAAGGTGCCATTTCATGCCAGGACCGCAGCACAGCTACAGAAGAAGGTGAGTCACCTGCCCATCTTCTATCGTGGCCTCGTCTCATCTTTCATGCAGTGAGCAGTGGGGCTCCTTGGGGGACCAAGGCTGTCTTCAGATCATTTATGGAGTTCCCCTTTCCTGGCTTTTGATCGAAGATTTTGGTTTGTGAGTTATAGGACAAGGAAGATAGGTCATGTCTGTTTTTCACTGTTGTTGCTATTCTCTGACCTTTCTATAATTTATCAGCATCCTTTTTGATGTGCAGGCACTAAGCCTGGACAGTGTTCTAGCAGTAATTGCTCAGGACTGCATGCAGACATACGATAGCCATCCTACTTAATATACTCTTGGGTGTATGTCTGTGTGTGCAAGAGCAGCATTGTCTCTTCTAGCAGTGTGTCACATTGGGAGCTCCTGTTCAGTTGACAAAGCAGCATGACTCCAATATCTTTCCAGCAACCTAAAGCTCATGAAAGAGATCCTTTTTTTTTCCTAGATGCAGTTAATCATGAAGGGAAACAAGATTACACTGAGGTCTTTTAAACCAATTTTTTTCTCCTGGGGACCAGCTTCATTCCTGTGACCCAGAAACAAAGACCTTAGGTATGAATTGTTAAATGGCTGAAAAGACCCATTCTCTTTCTTTGTTCAGGCAATATACAACACATGCCAGCAAAGGTATTGAAAGAACTTTTGGTATGGGTATGCATTCCTTTGGGTGTTTGTATGCAAGACAGTTTGTATAATTATAATAGTAAGAGCTGATACTTTAATACTATTCTTAGTGCAAACTGCAAATCAAAGTTGAATGGGACTACCCTATTCATCCTGCTGCTGATACTGTCAGCTGCTCCAAAATGCTATTCAAAAAATCAGGAAAAAAATGCTAAGAAAAATACAATACACAAGCAAGTTGTGGACAAGTGTAAAGGGCATGTATATCCAAGCTGCTACGAGGTCCCTAATTACTCTAAGACAGTACATTAATGTGACAGAATCTGGCCAAGATTCTCCGTCCTTCTATCTGATTATTACTGCTGGTGGCTCCCCAGGTTCCTGCCAGGGAAATCCAACCCTGAGGTGCTGCGTGCTGTATGCCCAGCAGCCTGAACATCAGAAGCTGATAAAGGCATCAGGTCAGGATTAAGGGACAGAAAGAGCTAAGTAAGGAATTTCACAGACACACATAAAAGGTGGTGCTGAGGAAAAGAGGATAGAAACAAACAGGATTTTGCAATAGGAAGAGCCCAGTTTACCTGCAAGATCAGATGAGGACAGAAAAGGAAGATGAGCTGATTAAAAAAATCTGCACAAAACAAGCAAGGAGCTGGCCCATAATGTAAGAATGTTCCCCTGTAGCAGGGAGAAAACAGAGAAGTATGCGCAGGCTTCATTGCTTCATTACAAACTCCCTCAAAGTGCTCTGTACTTGGCAGGCTCCTGGCTCACCCCTTGTGCCAGAGGATTTTCCTGGCTAAAGCAGTCCGCTGGCAGATGCTCCCCCACCTCAGACCCAGAGATACCATCTCCCAAACAGCCTGTGTGACTAAGAGGAGGCTGACTATATTTTCAGTACGATATCCTGAAAAATATAAATGGGGAAGATGGTTACAGGAAAAGCTTTAAACATTGCCATGCTCACAGAAACGGAGTGCTTTATTGTGTGGTTGCTTATAGTCAGATTTTCCCTTAAACAGAGACTAAAAGAAGAGGCTCACTTCAGATCATCGATCTGCAATACAAAGGAAAAAGTCAACCAAACCCTATTATTAAAACTACATTTGCTAAGCATCCTCTCTAGGATCTCCGTGGGCTCATAAGGCTACAGGACAGTGCATACTGTGTATCCCAGCCAGGATGGGTGCTGGTGGGTGCTCAGAGCAGTTGTTATATGTGGCTTTGGGGCCTCAGCGGAGACAGCTTTTCCCCGCCAGGAAGGCAGGACTGCTATCTTTCTGTCTGTCTGTCCTGGTTTTCAGGGCACTGAAATACAACATGGTACTAAGAGGATTATGTCATGTCTTTCCCCTTTCTCCTGCCTCCTTTCCACCCCTAAGGTCACTTGGTTAATATTTCCATTGTATACTTTAATTAGCACATTCCTGGCCTCAAGCTACCTTCTCCCGTCCCTGGCACAGCCGTTTAGATAATATATATTATTTTTTAAATGTTAATTGTGCAAGGACCTTTTAGGATTTGTAATGTTTAGCTTGCTGTGACCTTTGCACAGGATCTGCCCATGACATACATGCAGCAAACACTGGCTTGTGGCGGCAGGCTGCCAAAACCCCCCCGCCTCTCAGCGCCTTGTCCCCTGCCTACAGTTTGTTAGATTTCTGGGGAACCCTGCCGTACATGTTAATGCAGCAAAACCCAATCTGTACCTGGGCCTTAACACCTGGCCTGTGGTATGTCAAACTGAAAGTGAAAGGTTGCCTTTGATTCACACCTAAGGGAGTCTGCATTTACGGCACAGCAGGGTCTGAAAGTAAGGACTAGGCCTGTGAACTGGAGCGGATGTTTCCTTTCTCAGGAGGGCTGCTCAAGAGGGGCTTGCATACCCAGAAGGGGCTCACCAGCCCCTTGAGACCAGAAGTGCCTCTGATGACTTTCTGTTGCTATAAACTCTGGACTCCTACAGCAGTCCCACACAGGTGGGTGCAGGCATCAGCGAGCCCACTCACCAAGCTCACTCCGCCTCGGTTACCACCCATGAAAAACCAAAAAACCATTGACTATTCCAGACCTAAGTAAGAGCGATACAGGTGGGATCTTATCTGTAAAGTGAGCACCTATTGAGAGGTATCCATGATAAAGCAATCATGTCAATGACAACTACATCATTTCACAACGTCAACCTAAGCAAGCAGTGACAGAGGCAGATCTCAGCGGAGGGTAATATCTGGCAGGGGAAAAAAGAAAAAGCAACAGTGAGCAGCTGGGAGGGTGCCCAGGAGCTTCAGTCTCTGACCCAGTTCAGCTGCAGATACAGCAACACACCCAGGCCAAGCCTCATTAACAGCTTTATAAATTTCTGCAATATCTGGGTGTTGTCTGAAGGTTTCCCTTGAGCACGCCCCCACGATCTGAGCCTCAGTCAGAACGGCTATAGAATATACAGGAAAAAGTAACAATGCTTCTTTTTAAGAAGCAGATATCAGCATCTGAAATAAGTCACTGTGCTTGACTTAGCCAAACCAAATTCCTGATGTCTGGAGTTTTGTCTATCTAGTGATAGCAAGATTAGATACAATATGCAGGAATCTACTGCATGACCATGCAAAACCAAATAGTGCCACAAAGATAATTGTGGTTTAATTAATATGGTCTGCTGCTCCACACTCCACCAAGTTTTTGATTATTTGTCCATCTTTAAATTTTCAACAAAGCATTCCTGCACAGTCGGATGCCTTCAGAAAAAGAAGAAAAAAATGTATCTTCCTTTCCATTTTGGAAGTTTGGCTTGTTTTCAAGCCATTTCTTTCAATAAAATATTTTTTATTATTAACACCACATTAGGCATGTTCATTTTTCAAAACTTCTTGAGATTCTAAATTTCTGTGAATTTCATAAGTGAAGAATATGAAAATTTTTTACATATGGCATAAAAACCTAAAGCAATTTGGGAAGCACTTTAGTTAAGGACTAATTCTGAAATACTAAGTTTACTCGTTTGTTCAACTATTTCACTTTAATGTCTAAACCTCCAGCTTTTATAAATTTATCTCTCTCAACTACAAGAGTGTTCTTTTACCCACTCACAGCAGTTGATGCTGATTATTTTTTTTCATAGTTATTTGGTGTAAAAGACTAAAAATAAAAACATATTGTTCTGAGCATTGTGGACAACTTTTCCAGACAGAGAAAACAGAGGGTTTTATGACTTAGGAAAGCAGAGTTCCCAGAGGGCTGCTCTGCTTTTCTTCCACTCTTCCCTTTAGGATTTTCTGAAAACATTTCACTTACTTTTGACTCTGCAGTACATTTATAGCCTCTTATTTTTAGGGTTTTGTGTGTACCTCCCGTTTGCATGTTCCAGCCCTGCCTTCTGCCTGCTCTCCAATGCACACAGGGGTATCACAGCACACTTGTTTATGTTCACTCACTCAAACGTGACCGAAGATTCAAAGTGGTGGAGGTGCCTGGTTTTGGTTTTCTCCTTCCCAGCTGCTAGGCAGAAATCTGCTCTCTGCTTTTAATGGGTTAGGCTGAGTGTTCTGCCTGCAGGAGGGAGGAGTGCTGGGAAGGAGGGAAGCCTGCTCCAGCCTGGGGTGTTTCGTCATGCAACAGGCAGAGGGGCAGCAAAGCTGGTGCAACCCCAGGCTTCCTCAACCCACACTGCGTTCCTGTCCTAGTCTGTACTCACGTGGACGAGTGGGCAAGAGCTTCAAGGAAATGGGCATATCTGCTCATCCACTCTCACGGGTATCCCCCAACTGGCAACCCGTGCCCCCCCATCATTTCCCAGCTAAGTAGAAGCAGTGCAGCAAGGTCTGAAAGGGCGAAGCATGCCTTTGTCTGCTCCCTTGTTATCCTGAACAGCTGAGGTAGAGCCACACACAACCCACAACTGCAAATGGCAATATCAACTGTAAAAAGAAAATCCTATTTTTGATTGGCTGTTACAGCTGTTTGATGGCACAGCTTTCCAGCAACTCAGAATTTCTCTGTAAATAGGGAATCATCACAAAATAGGGATCAACCACATTATATGAAGACTGAGTTTTAAAATGGAATAGCCAAATATACCTCCTAGTTGCACCTAAATTAATAATCTAATTTTGAAAGGAAATCAGAACCTAGCAGCTGCTGGTGCCTTTCTTTAACCTGTTTTAGAAAGAGTCAGATTATGGGTTTTTGAGTATTTGGATGCATATAATATAAAAAATTGTCAACCTATTCTTAGAATGTATTTAATTGTTGATTATTTTTTTTTGACTGAGCAATCTAATAAAGGTACAAATGCCTTAAAATTTGAACCACATAAGAAGTATCCTGTATTCAACAGAGGGGCCCAGGGGATATTTCTTGTTCAACACATGAGCCTTGATGAGATTAATTGTCAAGTAACTGTATGCTTCTCACTATTTCATGCTTTTTTTAAGCTGATAAGCTTCACTGTCAGACTAAACTCTTTAATATTTAATGTTTTCTAAAAAGCAATTTAAGCATATTGTATTTCCCTAATAATTTAAACCTTGATTCCATGCTATTTAACAGTTTTGTTAAGACTATGTTATTTAAATGTTTTGTTAAGACTAAGGCTTAGTTATTTAACCGGTAAATCTGTTAATGCTCAATAATTCTTGAACATCATGTCTTTATTAGTGGTTTAAGACAATAACATTGCTTACACCTCTGTAAAGGAAATGAATGCTTTATATTAACAATTCCAAGGTTTTAGGAAATACATTGGCTATACTCTTTCTCTTACATCCAGAACTGGGATCTTCTACTACATAGCCCTGTATAAAAAAAGCAGTTATTATTAATCCACGGATGATGTGCCAAAGTACTTGCAGTTAACTCAACACACCTGTTATCCACCCAGGAAAGGCCCCAAACTTTGCTAAAATGGAAAGAAAATTTTCACACCAAAACCAGGGTGTTGATATAGTGGTGATGCAGGAGTGGAGGCTGGGAATTTAAAGAGAGCGTCTTCAGCCTCACAGAGAAGTGATGGGATCAAAAATCTTGATGTACCTCTGCACCGTGGATGATGGGGTTGCTCCTAAAAACGTGGGCTGCACTGTTGGCCCATCTAATGCTGGGATCCTGCCTTAAGGTCCATTTTGTTCTTGTGTAATGATAGGAGCTCAGCTTTCTGTTCTGTTAAGCTTTCATTTACCTGGGCTTGGAGACTCTGCATGTTACAAGGACAGGTCAGGAACAGAGACAGATATCTACGTGGAGGAATGTTAAGACTGCAAAATTCAGGCACTCAAAATAGGGAACTCTGGGTTTAAATCTTCCTGCACACCCTTAATTCACATCTTGCCAGGTGGAGCTGCACACTGCACCTCATTTGTATTCCAGCTCCCCACGTTCAAAGGACACTTAAGTGATGCCAGGGTTTTTTACTGGATCAGAACTTGAGTGTACGAGGTGGAGAGTGTTCCTCTGTCCCTGAATGCATTTTCCTTCACCATCCTGGAATTTTCAGCAGTGTATCCTCTTCTCCTCATGCAGTCTCCCTCTTCCCCTTAGCTTTCCCTCTGACTGCTTGTGCCGACCTTTCCAAAGCTGTGTGATTACCTCCCCTTTACTTCTGTTTATCGGTGTAATGCATGAGGCGGCAGTGTTTGGGTGTAGCGGATGTGCTGTGCCCTGGGGCCATGGTGGGAGGGTGCTGCCACACTTCAGGCTGAGCCCCCATGCCCAAAGCAGAACCAGCTGTGCCTGTGGGGCATGGGAACCCTGTGGGGCCTTCAGCTGCGCGCTTGAAGTCCACTGTGGGTAATTAAACCCTTTTCCAGCACACCAGAGGAAAAAAATAAGTAATATCCGTCAGCCTCTTGCCACCCAAACTGCAGCAGGCATTAGAAAGTCCAGTGTTGGCCTCGCTTTCTGTGCCTTTTCCCCTGAGTAAAACTGGGGTGCAGCTGTGCCAGCGTGCTGAAGTCTATAAATGAAAAGCGTTGCATAGGTGTGAGGATTATTAGCTGCTTAATGGAACTAGGCAGCGTTAGAAATGAACCTGAGGCAGACAGTGAGCTACAGCAGGGTCAACTTAAAGCTCAGATAGCTGAAGTTTTTGATGGGGAAAAAAAAAATAAAATTGCTGTTGCGTTCCTGGAACTCTGTCAAAGGCTTCTCTCTGGCAGAGTCAAATGCAACAGAGACCATGGAGGTCCTGCAAGGCTACAAAGATCACTTTTTGGTTCACATTTCACAAAGTATCTTGCAAAAAAAAAAATGGCATTTTGAACTGCTGAGCTGCCTCCTCCTTCTCTTTAGAGTCTTGAAGAGAGATTTCCTGACAGGTTAGTACATCCTCTCATACTGCTGGCAGCCCTGCACTCAGTGCAATCACTCCACACCGGTGCGATTGAGTCTAGATGGCAATGTCAGTTTTGGACACCAGGAAATTAGAGGGATGACTTCCTATCAAGAAAGAAGCTTAGAATTAACATGTCACCAAAATCTTTATGCCTTCCAACTGCTCACTTAGGGGTAGCCATATGCAGAGGTGGCTGTCTGTGATCCTTACAATGTTATGGAGGAAAAACCTGTGAGACCTGTGTTATCCAAGTGAACTTCTCTGGGTTGAAGAGCACCAGGATACGCGTGGTTACACAGCATGTATTGCAACTGCACCCAGCACAGGGAATTGTCTTCTGACAGGGACAAATGTGGGGTTTTTCCTGCCCTGCCGTGCCCTGTTACTTTTTGATACAGTCCCCAAAATCCTTTTCCTCTGACTCTGTAACACCTCATAAAACAAAGTGCTTGGTTGACTTAGTGGTTTGTAACAATGAAACCGGTATGTGCAACTTGGAGATTTTTCAGAAAGCCTGTTTATTTGTTTGTGTTTTAGTGTTCCACCTGTGACTTCCGAATCCATAGGCTACCATGGCATTTCCACTGAATTTCAGAGTTTTAGACACCAGTGCCAGTGGGTAAGTTGTGCCTAAGCTTTAAATTGAAGGGGTTTATAAAACAGTACTATAAGTAACAGCAATATTCAGAAATAATACACTGGCTACTTTTCTACTGGACCCGGAGAGGTAATATCGTACCAAAAAAATCTGTACTGATTTTTCCTAAAGAACTTGGAAACAAAACAGTGTGGCCATTGTATTTCAAACATTAGAGCAATTGTTCAGTACATGCAGTGCAACCCTAAATTTCTATGTCAGAACATGGTGCCAGCTCTGAGTCTCTGTAAATTACGGTACTATGGGCATGCGCTTGTTTAAACAAGTGCTTTCCTATCTCTAGGTTATATAGTCATATTTATGTATATGGTTTGGAAAAGCCAGACAACACTCCAAAGTGATAAAAGAGAACCTAAACCATGTGCTCATATTCCACACCATTGTATTTTTAAAGCAAACCTCTTATGGGGCTTGGATTTCTCCTCTAAGTACATTGGCATTTGTTATATATAAATCCTAATGATGTTTATTCTTGTATACCATAAAACCTGTAGGAAGACAAAAGAGACCTAGTAAAACAAATATAGATAAATAAAGAATAACACATTGCCTGCAGTTGAAAGTGTTTTGTGCTATAGTTTGTGTCAGTGTTACTTCAGTATACTTATAAACCTGTGACTCTAAACATCTTTAAATTACAGGTTTAGGCAGTTAAAATATTAGTGTAACTCCTTTTGGATTCAACAGGCTACCTAGTGGCTTAGTCAACTACTGAAGGTCAGGAGAATATTATTCATCTGCCACAATGCCTAGACATCACCAGTTACACTTCTGAAGATATCCTGGAAAATGAAACTGTGAAAACATTCCAAGCGCTTCAGTGGGATTATTGTCTATGACAAGATCTTCTTGGACAATACACAGACCTTTGTGCGTGTATCGCCATAATATCCAATAGAAACCAAAGCTTCCCCTTGGGACTGCTCTGCCTGCTGTGCACAGTATTTCAGATGGGCTGGTAATATGTGGAACCAGCACTATCAGTGATGAAAACTAAGTCACAGCTTCTCGCCCATATTCTCAGTTTAAGCATTCACTGTTCATTTGAATGTGTTATTTTCTTACTTCTGAAGAACGTTTCCTCTGGGCCATAACACCTACCCCTGAAACATGCTAAATATTGTGCTATATTTCCCTGTCTGGGCAAAACAGGTTATAGGTTATCCTCTGAGATACTACTATTTTTTTAAGTCACAAAAGTAAAAACATTATTGTTCTTCATGGAATTACCCTGTGGAAACAATGATTGTATAGAAGAGTTAAGACACTGTGCAAGATTAATTGATTACAGGATCAGCCAGTGTTCTCAAAGAGCATTAGCCTTCCCCGAGATAAGAATCTTATTACAAATTAGAAGTGGACTGTAACAGGCGGTGCTGGCCCTTGAACCCAGGCCCAGTGTCCACCCCCACACCGCTGCTGATCTCTGTCTAAGCCTTGTGGACTGAAGCGCTGCGAAGAACGATCACATGTGAACAACGTAATTTCCTAATGCAGATGTAATCAGACAACGTAAGAAAAGAAGAGCATCACCCTGACTGAAAAACATTAGGAAGACTGGCGGGTGCTTTACAAATAATCAATATGAGAAACCTAAAAGGTAAGCTTGTTGTTTGGATTAGAGAGCCAGACCTAGGAAAACAGCAAGAGGAATGGAAAGCAAAGAAAATTGCAGAAGGAAAGAAGGCGAGAAGTTTGGTTTGTAACTGAAAAGGGCTTTTACTCTTGTTAGTATTAGAGGTTACTATTCTTTTTGGCTATAAAGGATCGTTGGAGTTATGCTGATCTTATAGCACTGAGACAAGGAGCTGGACAGATTCTGCAGAAAAGAAGCATGTGACTCATGGAAAGAGTAACTAGTGTAGAACTTGCTCGACTTGAACTCTTGCTTATAGGGATTTTATTTACCCCTGGGGAAGGGTGAAATTTTCCAGTTTGGCATAAAGCTAAACTACTTTACCAGTGAGAGAGAACTTGAAGCCTCCTCTGCTGAAAAGATAAGCTTTCATGATACAGGATAAAAGCTAAGATGTACTGAAGATTATTGCACAGTGAGAAAGGAAAAAGGTGCCTTAAAAGCGTGTTTCTTTTAACTGTGAAAACTAAGTAATGGAATATTCAACACATCTGTCGTGCTTAACTAGAGGGTCACATTAACTCTTTTTCAATACACAAGACAAACCATCATACATTTCTTTACAGCGGACACACTTACCAAAAAGTAAAAATGCTTCGTGCTTTGTTGGAAATCATTAACTGAGAAGCTCTAGTAACTCCTTCAACAAGATGATGCCCATATTCTCATTCAAATCAAGATGCATTAGAGAATTCAGTCAAAGCTCTTCTTTCATTTTGATTCCTAATGGGAATAATAAGCCACCTGCCTGGTGACAATGCTATTGGCACTTTAGAAGAATTTGCTGTGGAAACATTTGGGAAGAGTTACATTGAAGAAAATTACTTGCTAATGAGGTTTAGTTTAAATGCCAATTCAACCTAGCTCATCTGTACAAACATGTTTTAAAAGAAAGGGAGAAAAACCTCCACTTCCCTAACGTGTTGATCAGAGCTGTTAATAGCAGTCTAAACCATGCATAAGTTGAACAAAACTCCCCAGTTTCTCTAGGACAGGGCAGGACCTAATCCTTGGGCACTGCCTCCAGAAATCTTGAATATGAGAGAAATGAGATGAGATTTGGCTGCAGATTTTCAAACAAACACTTTTAATACGTGAGTTATGAATATGGATTTTTATTTTTTTACAAACCCTTCATCAAATTATGAGGAAATATTTAAACCAATGTTGTGAGTCTTTTGTTCGGAGTAACTAAATATTTGTACAGTTTTGTAAAAAGACTTTGTTCTACCTAATTGTGTTTTCAAATCACCTAGATCCTCTCTGCAATAAAAACAAACCTTAAGTTCTTTCAGAGGGTAAAAACCCACCTCAATTTAAAACTAATAAAACATAATAACAGGTAGTAGGAGTGCAAGTTCAACCTAGAGCCTTATCTTTGAGCAGAGCTAAATAATTTAGAAGTCATCTATTCAACTCTTTGAAAGATACAGGATAACTTAGATCACAAGACTGAAGAACTATATGATTGTGGCTTGCAAAAGCTGCTTTAAATAATGAAACACTGAAGTTGAAAATGTCAGTATTTGATGAACTGAACTGTAAAGAATCACAACAGATTGCTGTAGACCCTGAGAACCTATGTTGTGCATATTAAGCAAAAATGTCAAACGCTCAAAAAACCCACCAGTTTTTTGCCAGTCACTGCTAAGAACGTACTTGCTTACATACTTACTGGTCTTTGTCCAGGTTCCCTCAAGTGGAGAGGGTTTATCTCAATTTAAATAGTTGGCAGTCATAGTTTCTCATTTTCATAATTGCAGTTGCCTTTAAGTCAACTCAGCTTGAAAAATTCCTGCAAGGGACCGTGTTGGAAATCATCAAACTTGCCACCCTTGGAGAAGAATACTGATCCTTGTCAATGATGGCTACAGCCCTGCAGAATATGAGGGACAACACAGATTCATTCAGTTTAGGATTATAAGAATTATTTGATCTTAGGTCAGAGACAGTCACTGATGTGCTTTGACCAGGAACAGAAGAAAAGCTTCTGTACAGAGGTAGATAATTATTTTTTTCTTCAGATGACATATTTTCAGGTCAAGACTGTACATACTCTCATAGGTCAAAACTGTGGTCCTTGAAAATGCTATGCTTGTTTTGAAAGAAAAGGATAGAAATCTGCATTTTTTTCTCTGAAAAATTTAAACCATAATATGAACAAAATTATCAAATTAATTTATGCATGGATCCTGAATCCAGAGAATTTTCTGGATTTTCAGTGTGCTGCTGGCTAAAGGTCAATGCAAGTAAAATGCAAAAAAAGAAAAAAGGATTACATGGGCTGAAACTTCTTGCTACAAATGCTTGCTTTCCTGGATGAACTTGGTCTGGACAGAGAAGGGCTCTACTTTTTACACCCCAACTACACATGAATCAAACAAGAACCAAACTCACAGACAGACTATTTTGCCCTGAGACACATCTTCAGGTTATTGCCAGGTAAGGTATAGAGATGCGTGTAGCTCAAGGACTCTTTGCAAACTGTTCCTATCCGCTTCGTGAGATATTATATTGCCCTGCAACTCTGTTTGTTCTAAGAAACCAGCCCACAGATGTGTAACTGGAGCGTCTGTGTCATACGCAAAAGACTTCTGAAGAGACCATCGGCATCCCCAGTCCCTCTCGGAGATGTGAGTGCCTGAATGAAGGAAAGAGTGAAAGGCTGCCCCTCAGGTGGGCTCCCTTTGCCGGTGATGAGGAGCTGTGGTTGTGTGATTCACCGGCTGCCCATCATGGGAATGTCTGAGAGAAGGACGAGGCCTTGGGCATGCTGTGGACAGACCACAAGCCGTCCACTGTTTAGATTCATCTGCTGCTGCTTTTGGGGAAGCACGGTAAGTTATGATGGTAGGCTTAAAACAATCTGATAATTATAGACACTTACTTTGAACACAGTTGTTAATTATAAACAAATTTCTAATTTTCATAATCATCCTCTGTTTAGGCTCAGTGTCCTGGGCCCAGCAGACGAACACTGCAAAACTGACTAACCAACAGGAATGAAAAAAATGATCTGGTGGTGTTGACAGACTCTGAGGCAGGTTAAAGCCACTGCACAAAATACTCTACCCTCCACATATGTGCTTCAACCAGTAAAATTCCTACTGACCAACAAAATCAATAGGAAGTCTTTCCATTGATTGCAGCTCACTGAGATTGGAGCCTTTTAAGAAAAATAGCGTAACTACTTATTTATGCCCCTGCTCCAACCCTTTGCAGGGGTGATCCACTGCACACAGTTCAGGAACACAGTTCTTGCTGAGAACTACCGGGCAGGTCCCTCCCTCATTCTCATTCTTATGTCCCAAGAAGACCACTCAGGGGCAGGGCTTTTCGCTGCTGTCCCTTTGCGCAGGAACATAACAGCTTCTGAACTACTGCTGGGCATGTTTAGCCTGCCTCAGAAAAAAACACCCTTAATTAGGAATCAAACACAAGGCAGTGTGATAAGGACAAATCAAGTCACTGGCTTTCTCTGTCCTCCACATACCTGTTTTGCTCAGGATCTCCCAGGCTATTTGGGACAGCTACAGTTCATCTGCTTGGGAAGTAGTCACTCACATCACTGATCTGTCTGGTTGCAAACCATGTTTTAATTATCTGGTGGTGTTAGCCCCTACCAGGCCCTTTTTGGATAAGCGCCTTTGGCCTTATTAGGCCAGACTGAATTTCTGTTCTTTAAATACAGGTGAGGCCCTGTGCTGGTGTGTCTCTTTACAGTACTCTTATGTTGCAACCTGCCTGGTGACAAGATCAGTTTGGGCTGTGTTTGAGCCCAGGTGTTTAGCCTTTTTCTGGGGTCTGCTTCATCCCTTCTTGCATGTCCTAGCTTTTCCAGTCCTCAAACTCATTCCCACCTGCACCCTACACCAGGAAGCCTTGCACATTTGTTACCCTGCAGGCCTACTTTCTTGAAACTGGTTTCTGTTCCACCCAAAATGGGCACGAGCTGTGCTTGTTTCCGCCCGAGGCTGCTTGTTAGACACAATGCCACACCTCATCACAGTCTCACACAATAACTGAGGGTGGAGGGGACCCTCAAAGGTCCTCCAGTCCAACCGCCTGCTCAGGCCAGGGTCAGTGTTCAAGCATCCTGATGCAAAACACAGACAGGCATACTGCAGACTGACATTAAACACCTCTGCAGACACCTTTTGCTATTGGAGAAAAAGTGATGGAAATGAAAGCCCAGCATTTTTCTCCCTACCTACTTTAAAAAAAAAAAAAAAAAGCTTGTAATTTTCATTTCATCACCTTCCACCACAAACCTTGAAAGAGCAGCAGACAGAGGACCTACACACATACTCCCAACCTTTAACACTAGTGCGGCTGGGAGCTGCTCCAAATGCATCATTAAAAGTAGTATTCTGCCCTTTTTTGACCCAGAGAGCCAGGATCTGCTGCTCTGTGTGCCCAGCTGGTCTTTAATCAATTGTTTATTCTGCCAGTCAAGCTCAGGTACTAGTTTTTAGCACAGCCATCGAAGTAGAGCTGGGTTTCTCTCTGTGTCATAGACAGCAAGGTGAAAGCAGACAGTAGAGACCCAAGCCACCCAGCCAGCATCATCCAAGCTGTCAGAGGGGAGAACCAAATGCAGACGGGGCAGGGGGGAGCATCTTTCAGGTTATTAAGAGGCTGCTGTGGGGGTAATCAGAGATGGAGTTCTCACAAGCTGTGGCTCCTCTTTCCGTAGTCTCATACCATTTCTGTCTGCTTCTCTTCCACTATTCTGATGGGCTGGTCTGTCTGGATTATGTATAATTATGAAATCTTTAAGACATTCTTGCTAATGCAAGCCAGAAGGGGCTTTCTTTTACACAGACACTTTTCCCTTCAGCTTTCATAGGTCTGAGCAGCACACAGTTCAACAGTGAAAAATCAGGATCCACCACTGAAGTTTATTTTTGTAGAGGTTAATATTCTTGGCATATGACATAGCCATGCTGCGAGAGTTTTCAAATATTAGTTATAATATTTACTTTGCTTTTGTGAAGAATGTGTTAGTTTAAACATGTCTTCTCCTAAGGTAAAGTGAAATAATTAAATGTATTTTCTCATTTTTGTGGTCCTTTCCACCTAATTTCCGCTGCAGTTTATTTATTTTCAGCATACACAAGATTGTACCAAGAAAAAAGCAATTGCAAGGGAAACTGTAATAAAGAAGTTTAATGGATATTTTAATTGTTTTTCAGACAAGATGTATTTATTTCCTTCAGGGGAAGAATAATTGCAACAGCACAGCATGGAGATTTTCTTATCTTGAAAAATATCTTATATTTCCGAATCAGTTATTTTATGTATGTGAGGATAACTGTGAAACTGCCAAATATTCTAGTACAGATTTCTGCTAATTCAGGAAAATGGCATTTAAGAGTATGTAAATCCATACAATTTCTTTATTATGACAGTTTTGTCAGCAGTTTGAAAAGAAGCCAACTCTTACTTGCCTTAAGCATGTGTTTTGTTGGATATGGCAGCGGTCAGCAGTGATAGACTGGCGTTAGACTTTTGCCAAATGGATCCAACTTTCAGTGTGACTTAATGCAAAAAATCTAGTCTTTGTGTCAATCTCTTTTTGTAGTAGTCCAAGGGGGAATGATGACCATCACCTGGCTATACTTACTCTGTTTTTTTTCCCATCCAGACTTGTAGCTCTGGACTTCCTGTAGGCTAATCTGACTGCTTCAGACACCCAGTCCCACACAGGACCCATATTGCTCCAAGATGTGAATTCATATACAGACCAAGCTCTAGGTCTCATCATAAAAGTGCCGTCATCCCTGAAAAGCATCAGTGATTCCCAGTCCAAAAAGCTGGTATGATTTACCTCCTGGCATGTGTGTATACTGCCTAATGCAACAGAGCCTTGACTGCAGTGGCAGCAGCAATGCACTGGGAGACGATGACTTCTTTCAGAGAAGGTGCTGGGGAAGGCGCCACAAAGGTACATTCATGGTAGCAAATCCAAGGAGGGGGAGGCAGAAGGTTGTTTACCCAAGGTAATGTAGTGTGCGTCTGGAAACACTGAGACTTGCCAGGGTTGATCATTCCAGATCCCCAAGTCACAAAGGAGGGCCACCAGTAGCAAATGGGCTCAGCACAGCTAAGTTGCTTCCTTCCAAGCCTCAAACATCCTCTCAGATTTAGTCTGACTATCTGAGTTTCTTGGAAGTTAAGTGCCTACATGAATACAGTGAGATGGACTTGTCTTTTTGTGAAACATTATTAATGATATTTGTACTGTGGGAACACTCAGGAACGGTTGAGGCCTCAGGATAGTAGTTGCAAACCATACAGTAATTACAGTTGCTGCCTGAAGGAACAAACAAGAGTCATGGTTGGAAGGAAAAGTTCTGTTCAGAAAAACCCACGTAGAAATTATATGAGCATCAACATGGTCTGATCCTGCAAATCTACCTCATGTATGTATTCAGAGTCAGGTATGCTACGTACTTCAGTGACTTAATAAGGGTCAATCACTTCTTTCCCCTACTTCGATGACAATAAGACTAAATTGTTACCTTTTGTTCAAAAGAAACACTTTCTAAATTAGAAATCATGTTACTTGTACAAAACTGGCTAAAAGTATAATCTAGCCTGCAAAATACAGGGGAGGGGTTGCAGGTTCTTGTATAGAAAGGAAAACAGCAGATACTGATCTCTAGCTGATTCTCATCTTACAAGAAATTGTAAAAACTGCTTTTCCTCCTTTAGCTCAGAAGAAGTTTAGTGTAATATTATTGAAGCTAATGGAGCTACACCACAGCAAAAGCGCTCTTCTGCAGCCAAAACTGAGACTGAACGCAGCATTCAACCATGACAAACTCTAGTATTTTAACCATAAGCTCTCAACCCACCTTCCCTTGCAGGCTAAGGCTTGTTGCCTGGTGGATCTACAAGAGCACCAGGGTCACTTGCTGGTCCTGTAGCCTGACACATTGAGCATTGCTGATCCTTCAACTTGCTGCCTGGTAAACCTGCACACTGGGTCACAAGGAGACACTGTGGCTTTACCCTGAACATAATGTACCCTTCCCATGAAGATCCTCCTGTGCAGGTTGCTGCTTTGCTCTGTAAGTTGGTGCACCAGATACATCCTCCACGAGACAAGAGGCTACTGTCCTGTCTCCTTCACTTGCTGAAAAACAACTGGGGAGGTTTGAGTGCTGCCAACTTCGACGGCTCAAAACCAACAGTCCTTCCTCACTCAACTCATGGGACTGGCCCCAAAGTCATGAGATTTGAACAAAAACATAGGGGAGTTTAGTTTTTGCTTTCATTTTTGTTTAAATAATGCTATTTTTGGTTCTTGCTGCAGATACTCACATGCAAACTGGCTTCTCCCCTGTCCATTAAGCCTTTAACCCTTAAAGCAATCCTGCCGTCTCATCAGGTGGCAGTTCAGCATCCATCCTGCTCTCAGTCTTCCTGACAGTTCTGGTCTTCTCAGCCTCAGCTACACCTGTACTGCAGAGGACCCAGAGGGCTGCCCTCTAGCAGGAGGTTTACAATCTAAGCCCCTTTCTTTATGTTTCTCTGTGTTCTCCCTTTAGTCACAAACCAGGAGGGAAAGGAACAGAAACAAGCGTGAATTGCTTTCCCAATCCTTCGAGAGAGTGGTGTGCCTGGTGTGGGATACTAACTCCTGCTTCAAGCTCCAAACTCAGTTGGTGCCTTTTCCACAGGAGGTGTGGAGGCAGGCGGAGCAGGTTTCTCACAGGCAGTGGTACCATTTACTAGAGGATCCACAAGACCTTTAGTAGCCATTGTCTTGTTTCTGAAAGGCCAGCATCTAGCTGTTTGGTGCTGGACAGATGTGGTTTCTGGCCTTTGGAAGCAGGACTTCTGTGTGTGAAGAAATCTTGAGCTGAGCTTTAAGCTGCAGCAGTGGTTCACCGAAGTTCCCTTTCAGTTGGTAAAATTTCTATGGCCAACCCAGCATGTTGCTGCAGCCAAACCCCAAACCAGATCCCTAACACCCAAGACCCTCCAGACTTGGGGGTGAAAGGAGGCAGGAGGAGGTAGAAGTGACCAAAACCAGACAAACAGACAAGAATAGTGTGGATTTCCTTGTTAGAGGAAAAAGTGAACACTGAATGTTAGATTTGCTGTGTAAATTTGTGAGGAGTGCTTGACCTCAACTAATTAATCTCAGCTAATAGTTTTTTTTTGTTCGAGAATGTTTTTGAACCTAGCTCCTTTTATGCAAGGCATCCACCTTTGCAGGTATATTTCCCTTGAGGTCCCTTACCATTTGCTGTACAGTAGCCAGTAATACACCACATTTGCCCCCTGCTTGACATGACTTAAAACCCACATTTCTTAAAAGCAACTGGCTTCTGCTGTGGAATGATGCAGTTTTTGCCCTCTGCTCAACAAACCCAGCCACACACGTAGTTGTGATCTCATTGTGGAAAACTTCTGAAGGACAGCGGTCTTGTACAGAGCAACAATCCCGAGTACCACATCAGTTTCTCTCTACTTACTCAGTCCTTGCCCCACCTCTCTGGTTTCAAGGTATTTTTTGTTTCCTGAACACTGTAAAAACATTTAGCACACTCAGGATTGACAATAATTAGCCTCAGAAGGTTGAGCAGTTCAGTTGCTGACAATATCTTCTAGAGCTAAAAAACCAACAGACGTACACGTTTGCTGAGAGGATGCAGTGGTCTCATAGTTAATGTCTCAGTTATCTTCAAGCTGGAGCTACGTTCAGGCTTTATCTCACTTTTTTTCCTCTTCTTTTTTTTTTTTTTTTTTAATTCTGAACTATCACAGAGTTCCATTCTGGTTTGGCCAAATGTGGATTTAGAAGCCCCCAGCGCTAGTGGCATTTTCTTTTCAAACACTGGGTTTCAATTCAGAGCGCTGGAGGCACAGGAGCAGAAACCTTTAATGCTGGTGTGGCTCCCCTGCACTGGGACTATAGAAAGCTCCAAACTCTCATCTATTTAAAACATCTATTTATTTTTGAGCAGTTTTAAATAGATGAGAACTAAGGAGGAAGAGACCCTTGTGCTTGTAACACTGGCTCTTGCATGGAATCCTGTCAATGTAAAAGGCTCCTGCTCCCTGTGCCAGCTGCATAGAGCATTTCAGAACAAAATCTCATTGGTTTGGAGCCAGGGTCAGTGTCCTTAAAGCTCTGGAAACGAGCAGAGGAGAACCCGGGGAGGAGGATGTGAATTCCAAGCTACTGGATTTGCAAACTGTTTGATTCTCCACAAAGTTTCTTGGAAAGAACTCGGACACATCAGCTTCTGAGTATTTTAAAAGATGTAATCTTCAGGTTATTTTGTGAACTTTCTGCCTTTTTCCTTTATTTACAATGCTAAAGGGTGACATAGGTTAAGATACACTGGAGAGACATGCAGGCAGTTTTGCTTATATATTAATTCCAAGGGTACAGTTGTGATTTGTATTTTGTTCTTTAGGAATACATACGGCTTTACAAACAAAGAAAAATAAGAAAGAATATGATCCCTCCTAACCCTGCTAGGATTTCTGCTAAGAGCAACCTCAAACCTATGGCCCTTATCAGGCAGAGAGTGGGGAATGTGCTTACCTTTAACGTGTGTGTTGAGCTCCTACCTACAAAGAGGAGGGATGTAAAGCTTTTGGGGGTTTAAAGCCCTACCTCCATCTGACATCACTGCTCTACACAGATGGAGCCTTCTTCATCTGTTGCACTGAGCAAGACACGTGCAGCCATCAGGGTCCTTTTCTTCTCTAACTCCCCCACTTCCATTAAAATAGAAAAGAAACGCTCAGCTGTAGCAAAAGTGCAGGTACGTCACCCCAGCTGTACGGGACGGCGACGTCGCCCATGCCCCAGGCCGCATGGCAAGTTAGCGACCATAAGGTTAAAACGCGTATTTTCGCAGCTCGCTGAGCGGCGCGGGGTCTGT
>VXBJ01005433.1:45780-135973 GCA_013400055.1 Nycticryphes semicollaris | reverse complement strand
TGCTCCTCCTCCTCCTCCCTTCCCGCTCCGGCTCCGATCGCAGCTCGGCTCGTACCCGCCGCTTCCTTTCTTCCAACGATGTTTTCCTGCTCCACGGGGCGACGTGTTTGCTGAACTTTTCCTAACAGTTCGGGGGGCAGGTGGGGGGAACCTGAGGCTCTTTATTATTTTTTTTTTTGTTGTTGTTGTTCCCTTTTCCCCGCGCCGGAGCAGGTTGAGGGGCAGCGAGCGGAGGAAGGACCCGCAGTAGGGCGCAGGGAGCGGGTGGGAAGCACTCACGTCCTCGGGAGAACTGGTAAACCCCTTTCACCGGCGGTTCGCGAAGCTCGCCGACTGCCGGGGCTCCCGCTGTGGAAATGGCTCGGATCAAATGGGGCTTCCTTCTCCTCCTCGCTGCCTGTGCGCTTTTGTCACCGGCGCTCGCTGCCTCCGCAAAGGGCAGGCTGAGGAGGATCACCTACGTCCTACAGCCCGGCCGGGCCGGCTCCTCCGGTAGCCGGCAACAGCGCCCGGCCCTCCTCGCGGGGGAGCAGCAGCAGCAGCGCACGTTTAACGTACAGCTGAACACGCGCTACAGCGGCGGCGGCACCGGCACCCTTGAGCGGACCCGGCGGATGAGCAAGCCGGCCGGCGCAGGCGTCCAGCTCCGCATGGGCACCGCCGGGCAGGTCCACCACCCCAACTCCGCCGCTCACACCGCTTCTTTCGCCAAGCCGGCCCGCTTCGGCCCGCGGCCCAAGCCGCCGCCGGGCTCCCACACCAACAGCAGCAGCGCCGGCCTGCCCCTCCGCCAGAAACACCAGCTGCCGCCGCTGCCGGGGTAAGGCGCCCTCCCGCACGTCCCCCGCTACCCAGCACGGCTGAGGTGACGGTGGCCGCTGCCCGCCCGTCCGCAGCCTTCCTCACCCACCTCACCCCCTACTGCGAGCACCTTCGTCGCAGCCGTTGTCGCCTCCCCTTGGGACAAGGGGCCGGCGGAGCCCGCACCGGGCCAGCTCTCCTCTCCCCCCACACGGGAGCCCGTGGCGAGTGCCGCGCCCGGGCTGAGGCGTCGAGCGTGCGAGGAGCCCCGCAGCCGCCCGCCCCTCGGCCCTCCCGCTGGGGCGGCGGGGGTGGCTGCGGCTCCCAGCCTTTATCGCTTGCGTCCCCAAAAGCAGCGTTCCGGGTGTTCCGTCCCTCCGTCCCCAGCCCTCCTCGGGATACGGCCGTCCTCCTTTCCAGTCAGCCGGCGCCAGGCGAGGAGTTTCCTCACAGCGCTCTTCGGGATGTTTAATTCTTCCCGCCTTTTCTCTTCCCGGCCCAGCGCCCGCCCCGCCGCCCGGCTGGGGATGCGGAGCGGGGGCCGGCCGCGGGGGGGGGGGGGGCCTGCTGGATCGTCCTCTCTCTTTGTTGCTCCTACAGGGTCAATGTGTGCGGGGGGCAGTGCTGCCATGGCTGGAGCAAGGCTACGGGCTCCCAGAGGTGCATTAAACGTGAGTAACTGCGTGGGTCCGGAGGGGTTGTGGGGATGGCACCGCAGGCAGTAATGGGGAGACCGGTGGGGGCCCGCACTGGCATCTGTCGAGGTGGCAGGTGCTGATATCGGCTGTGGGTGAAGAGGTGCTGGCTGAGCTTCACATCCCTCCTGTGCCACACTAGTGTGGTTAACTAGCACTCGTGCTTGAGCCCTTCTCCCACGGCATTTTGGTGCGCGGCAGTTGTAACACTTCACTTTTCACCCCTAAAACCCTGCTTGCTAACCTTCAGCTTTGCTAAAGGATGAACAGTGAGTGCTGCTTATTTTTATTCTCAACATAGATAGTGGTGTTTTTGGAGAGAGCTTTGTGGTGGTTATTTTTTGTGGAACACCCTTCACTAATGCACAGGTGTTGGGAGTTTTTTTTTGAACGGGGGGCTTAATAGAGTAAAGAACCTGCCAGAGGAGCACAGGTGGGTCCCTTCAGCAGCAGCCCAGATGATGGTCCTGTGCTTAGGGCACGGAATCATTGAAGTGTCGAGCAAGACAGAAGAAGTGGATTTGGAGAAGCTCTTGCAGAGGGATGTACATGTACTGGAATATCTAGAAACACAAAATCTGCGCATAAAATAAGACTGAGTAAATGGTATAACACTCAGGTTGTCCTTTCTAATGTGAAAGAGGAAGAATTTTCCCTAATTCAGGCAGGGTTCAGGATGACTGCAAATGGCTAAGCTGGAGCGATGTTGCTATGAGGTCATGGAAGACTGGAATAACATGGCTCTTGAGGAAACCCCTTTAGTTATCAGTGAGAAAGCAGATCTTGGAATGTCACTTTTGCTTGGCAATATGGGCTTCTGCCCCTGAGAGAGTTGGAGTAAACAATGCTTTCAAGAAAACTCTGTTGTTTTGTTTTATAGTGGCTGTTGTCCATGTGTGGGATTTTTCACAATAGGGAGCAATCACATTTGTAATCCTCAAAAAGGTCAACTACCTTTGACCTGCACGGAGCTGTTGCTAAGAAGCAAAGACTTTATTACAGTAGGCTGTTAAAGACGAAATTTCACAATTTCCCTGACCAACCTACAGATGCATTGAAGAGAGTCTTCTAAATTAACATTTTCATCTTAAAACATGTGCTCCTGTGTTAGGTTAGTCACCTTTTTTGTTTAACATGCATTACGAGTACTAGAATGATTTCCTTCAGCCTATGGTGTTTGAGATGGTATTCTGAGGCTAGTTGCAGAGCTTAATAAACATCTGCCTTAGCTGAAAGACTAATCAAAGTGAAGAAGCCACTTGAAAATTTCAGGAGATCAAGTAAAAATATGTATTTTAACTGCCATGCTACTGTCAAGCAATTATTTTTCCTTTTTTTTTTTTTTTTTGACAAAACCCAAGCAATTTTCCTTTTTGTGGCTCTTTGTCTTCTAGTAATTTTTAGTTCCAGGTAACTTCAGCCCATCCTTTTAAACTTTTGCTTCTAAGTTTGGTAGTTGTCTTTGCTTTCTGTCCTTAAAGTTTCATCTCTTTGACTTCCCCCCATACCATTTAACTGTTGTCTCCTTTTTGTCATCTTTTTTTTTTTTTTTTCTTTCTCTTTTAAGGGACTTCAGTGAGGACTAAGTCAGACAGTATGTGATAGCTCTGTAGAATCTCATTTAAATCCATGAATTAATTGGTTCATTCATATGGTTATTGGAGGAATGGAGTTGCAGAGAAGTTAAAAGGAAGGTGTATGAGAGGTTTCTGTGACCTACCTTTCTCACTTTTTGTCTGTGATACTGGACCCTCCTTAGCATGAAATATTTTTGCTGCCTGCTCTGATGCTACTCTGATACCTCCCAGCAGTGGTGTAATCTACTTCGCTCGAATCTTTGCAGTTTTACCCCTCTCTTGGCAAACCAAGGGGAACACTAACACTATGTTATCTGTTTTGTAACTCAGGCAAACCATGAGAGAGCATTGACTTGCTCTAGCTGTGAAAGATTAGTCTCACAGCTGTAAAAGCCAAATATCTCCTTTTCTTGAACCTCCTGATATATATTCCTTTCAGAACAGAAACCCTATAACTGAACAAAAGTTAACCCATTTGTTTCCTGTAAAAATGTTTGGTTTTAATTCAGATAGTGGACTCTCAGTTGGGTTTGAGTGGATTATTGCACTTGTGGATTAATTGTGCCGCAGATGCAGGCACACCTGAGCTGACTTCATGCGGAGTTAGTTTGGATCTGTCAGAGTTTATTAGCTCAGGCTCAGTATCATTTTAATAAGCTATTTGGCCTCTAGGGCCAGTTTATACTCTTTTGCGTGGTGCAAAGCCTGAGCTAATAAACCCCAGACCCATACTGGCTCTTTCCAGAGCCAACTTCCATTTGTCTGCATCGTGCTTCCAGGACTGGAGTGCTGAGAGCCAGCTCTGATCAGTGAGGCTTATTAGCTCAGGTGTAATCTCAGGCTGCAACAAGCAGCATGTGTTTCTGTTATGTTGCATCTGCGTGAGTAAGCCTGTCTGTAACCCACAGAAGGAGGGCTCAAAGGGAAGAGGTATGGTCTTGCAGCCCAGGTTTTATTAATCTTCACCCCTCCCTTTCTCTTGCGCAGTGGTTTGCTAGTCATGCTTCTCCATGCGTGGGGCTTGGGCTGCCATTCCCTTGCGTGACTTCCATGCCAGGCAGGTGGCAGTCTGGCTGGAAACGGTGGCAGCTGCATTGCATTTCCTTCAGTAGCAGCAACAGGGGGTATTTGAAATGTTTCTGTGCAGGTCAGAGGGCAGCATCTATACACAGGGGGCAAGTGGAATTTTCAAGTCCTTTTTCTAAACTTTTGTTTGAAGCTGAACTGCCTGTTGTATTTACAGTATTTGTATTCTCTTGGAAGCTTGACAAGTTGTCTTCAGAAGAGCTTCTCTTTTCCTATGGACTACTTTTATGAGAGTGCCTATTCTATCCATTTTTAGGCATATCAGTTCTTCCCCCTAGTATTTCAGTTTTACGTGATAAAGTTTTATCTTAGGAACTTTTTATTCAAACTTGCTGTTACTCCCCTTAAGAAGAACTGCATCATTCTAATTAAAAAAGATGAAATCATAAAGTTCAGCATTAAAAGTGTGGAGAACTACTTTACGCTGGGACAATGGTGTCTAACAATCAAAAATTACCTTTTTGAATTGTTCAGAACATCCAGGCGAAGGTGGGGAAAATTCAGCCACAGCAACAAACACCTTGGAAAGTTATAAGCACGTGAAAGGGTTTACAACAAAGATTTTCTTCCAGTCATAGTTATCATAAGTTATAATCTATGTAAGTGCAATAATAAGATACCACCAAGGCTGGAGACATCATGCTTTGTTAGTACTTGTTGCATTACCACAGTATTATACAAACATTAATTAGCTCTTTAACATGGCTGTAAGGCAAGTAAAACCTAGAGTGTAGGGGTTTTATTATTTCATTTATGGAAATTGAGCCATAGGTTAAATGTGGCCCTGGACAAGTTAAAACAACTGTCTGAAAGGCCTGAGCTGGAAATTAGGAGATTCTGCCTCTCAACTATATGTTTATCTTATTGAAACCTGTTGTCTGCTACTTTGTTAGTTGCTACTAAATTTCTATTAGTTAATTTTGCTTCCTACAAAATATGCTCTTCTGTTTGTTCTGGTGTTGTTTTATTTTTCTTACTGTTTCAGAGGACCCTTTTTTCATGTTGGGAAGTCAAGAAAGAAGTTACATATCATAAGGAGGATCTGATATCTTAAAAATGAATATTAAAGGAACCACCTTAATATAATAGTAGTCCTCTTCTAAAATGTGTGATATTATCTTCTGTCTACAGTGTTAATGTCAGTTGTTTGCAAGTGTTCTCAATGTAAACTGGATGGTTTAAAAGACAGCATTGCCTGGAGGAAATCTAAGCTTCACTAACAATCGTAAGAATTAACGAATGCTAGTGGAAAGGACAGAGTTGATTGTTAATGGAAAACAAGCACTTTATTGCATTGGTGTAAGAAAGACTCATAGGACAAACAAGCAAGGAAGTGGATTTTGCAGGATAATCTTTAGAGTAAATTTCATATATGGAGAAGAATTGCTGTGTGTTTAAGTGTAGAACCCACACGTACCATTGTTGTCAATGAATAGGAAAAGGATCTTGTGTTTTTGTTAGCTGAAGGTGTTGTATGTGTGCATGCACACATGTACCTATGCATGGGTACAAGGTGAGGATTTTGGAGTTGGAACTGGACAGGATTCTTTCAGTTTGGTTATGAAGTTCTTTCCTGTCTGTCACATGCTCAGGCACCTTGGAAGGGTGATCAGAAAATAAGACAATCTGTTAAGTTTTTTTGTATTAAAAGATTATTTTGCTAATTCTCTTGTCTTTTGAAAGACTTCCTGACTCAACATTAAATAAATGTGCTATAGATAAACATGATTGAATTTATTTTTCAGAATAAGAAAATACACAATGGTAGAGTCTGCCTGCTGGAGAAAGAGACTAGAAAGTTGTGCTAATACTTGCCCAGGGGAAGGCTCCCTCTTTGTTCAGTTCCCGAATCTGCATGGTCTCTGTTAGTGTGTCACTATTCAGTTTGAGCCATCTCATCTCTGAGCCTCCAGACCTACACATCTTGTTATTGCTGAGCTATCATGCTAGAGCTTTGTGTTTCCTTCAGGACAAGGGCACTTCACAATGTGACCAGTATTTCTAAACCCCAGTTGTCCAAGACCTGGATGAAGCATGTCCTAGACAGCTTCTGGCTTGCGTTCCTGGATTTTCTTGTGGGAAAGTGAGGGAAAGATTGCATTCCTAGGTCCTGTTCTGATACAGGGTTAGGATCCAGACCTGGAAACTTAGAAGCATACACTGGCCCTCCAAATTAGATATAAAACTCTGTACCACTAAATATTTTCATATTGATCGTTCAGAAGCTACTCTTTTTCTATCTTCAGTTCAGCTCTTAGGAATGGTGGTGTCCAGGAGAGCTGTACTTCTATCATTGGAACTGAGTACTTCAAATACTTGCAGCTGTGCATCACTGAGGTTTTCTGGTCACAAATGATTCCTGAGGCTCGTGCTTAATCAATTTTGTGGCTTTGAGTTTTACCAAGTTCTGTTTATTTACAGTGTGTATATAGAGCCCAACTATAGCATACTCTCCCCAAATGTTCTTTCTTCTAATTCTAAGACCATAATCTCAGTAAAAGCATTATCAATCTCATTCAAATTATGTTTAAATCAAAATGAAATGAGTCAGTTTTAAAGAGACATAACTACTTTGACCTCATGTAGCTGACCTATATGTTAGTACTTTTTCATCTGTTCTTTGATGTTGTTTTTAAATACATCAGAATTGAAAAACTGAAAGCCATTACTCAAGTAGCTTGTTTTTACCTCTGCTGTGCTTACTAGTGTAGTATGTAAATCAAAGCTAGCTTTTGTAGTGGAAAGCTGTTGTTAGCCCTCAGTGGTTGTTCTACTGTGCTTTATTTTTCACTTAGAAGGAGGGAGAAAAGAAGATCCAGATTCTTATAATGTTTGGCTATGTCTACATTAGCAAGCAGCACGGACTAATGGGAGCCGATCCATAGACTAAAGCTTTTGGTTTTGATGACCTGAGGCCTATGGCATGCATGTTTCAGGGCTTAGTGTTTTATTGTGGACTTGGTGTAGTCTGGTCTCGTGGAATGAATGCCAAATGAAGCTAGAATACGTTAGGTGCATTCTTGGAGTTGTTTGTGTTTTGGATTTTTTTTTTTTTAATCTGCTTCTAAAAGAAATACAGTGTGTGTGCCTTGAGATGGCCCCACAACACAGTCTCCACATCTCTGTGAAAGTGAATGATGCCATGTTTTAGTGAGGAAACTCAGTTAGTATGAGGTAAAACCTACTCAGCCTTTTTGCTGTGACCCGTTTCAGACTTTTCTGGAAACAAATAAGGTTATAATGATACATAATCTCTATTCCATACAAATACTATGTGTCTGTATAGATTTAAACAAAAAAGAACCTTAAAGGAAACTTCTCAAGATGTGCTGCTGCTCCAAAGCAGGTGACAGATCAATAGTGAACTCATTCAGCTCATTGCAGCAGTTAGTGTTAACAAAAGTAAAAGGACATATAGTAAAGTCATGGTAAAACTACAGTGGATAAAAACTCTTGGGGTTTTTTTTTTTTGGCTTTTTTGCTGGTCAGATTTGTGGCTATTTGTTTTCAATTTGTCACTTGGAAGTGGTAGTGAAAGCGGTGTAGGTGCTGTAGGGAGCCGTGATTCACCCAGGAACAACACAGTGTTCTAGTTCGGCACGTGTGCAGGTACAAAATGAGGTGCTGACAGTGAAGTGATACTTTGGTACTTCTGATACTAGCCTTACGTCTCTCTTTTGTATGGCTGCTCTTCCTGAATGTGGAGAAGAGTTGGAAGCTGGGGGTGCTTCCCTCTCTTTCCTCTCCAGCAAGGTGAAGAGAGCAGGGTGAAGTGGTGTGTGCACACCATCAACAAGGCTCTCGGCCTTTGGGAAAGCAGGGCTGTAGTGAGAGATGGGGTTCTGCAGCCTGTGGGGCCTTGAGGAAAAGTCGGGTGCAGCACCTCAAACCCTTCTTTACAGCCCTTTGCAGTTCCAGAAGGACTGCTTGTGCCAATTGATCATGCTTTAAAGCAAGCTTGGAATCTCCAGGAGCTACAGAGGGGCACACACCTCTCTCAGACTGCTCCTTGTTCAACTATTGCAGTACCAGGTGCTGGCAGATTATGGGTGGTTCACGTAGGTTGTCAAGGGAGCCTGAGTTCTGTAACTAACATGGACCAATACTGAGTTGAGTTTTGGGTTTTTGATTTAGATTTTTGTTCTGCCTTTAAAAGCACCAGTATCTGACTTGCAGAGCCTAATTTATTCCTAGAAAATAGATCCTCTCCATTTACTACAGAAAGAAAGCAAAGCTTTAGCATCTGTCTGCATTTCTGACTGCATACAGATGGGGAACAAGCATTTTACCTGTTAGCAAGGCAAGGTGTTCATTGAAGTACAGAGCTAAAATACTTCTGCTTTCCTGTGGAGTGTTTGGTTTGTGGTTGGGTGGAGTTTTTTGTTTTTGGTTTGGGTTTTTTTGGGGTTTTGTTTTGGTTTTGGGTTTTTTTTTTTTTGTGAAACGTGGATAGTAATCCCTGCCCAAACCTGGAGTTGTGGAGAGCTGCTTCCTGATAAAGGGGGACTGGTTTGTCTTATGGCAAGACTTGGTTTTTTTTGTAGTTAAATCACTGTTGTGATTATCTCTAGATGGCAGTTTAGTCCTGGCTTTTGGAGGAATTCAACTAAATGGTGAACTCTTATGGAAAGAGTTTGTTGGGTTTAGGAATAACTATTGTTCTTAGCATTTTAATTATTCTGTTATTGATTAATAGTCTCTCCTCTGGTATTTCTTTTCTGTAATACTTCAGCTTTCTGAATCCTACATCCAATTAAAATTTTTCAGTTGTTTCTTTATTGAGTTTCTCTTAATTTGTTCAGTTTGCTGTATATTTCTTAGCAAAATATTTTGTAACAAAATGAATAAGCAGTGTAGTGAGAAAGGTTTAGAGGATTAAAAGGATTGGTGACTGGAGCGTTAACCACTCCAGCAAGCAAGAACAGCACGTAACATGTGAATCTGGTTCCCTTGGCTTAGTCCATTCTGCAGTGAATAATTTTTTTTTTTAAATACTGAAATGATAGAAAGATCTGTAGTGTATGAAATGTTTGTACTGTCAGAATATGTATAGTTATGATCCCATATAATTAAATACTGCAAAGCTTCTCCCAGATTGTACAGTCTAACAAGTATTTGTATTATATAAGCACTACTAAACAGGACATGAATGAAAACGCCAAGTATCAAATAGCATGTTATATTCCTATGACTGATAAAACAATGTGTCTTTTTGCTGTAGTCAGGCTTTTGAAGTATATGAGTATAGCTGCTATTCTGATAAATGTTAGCATTTAGAGGTAATACTATGAAGATAAGTAGAAAGCAATCTTAATGAAGTATGTTATTTTGTCATTAGGTTAAGAAAGAAACTCTATGGGGTTTGTTTGTTTGTTTTAAAAGAAATATGTATGTCAAAAATATTGGTTTTTGTTTTCTTCCATTCTTGGAGGTCATGTTTATGTAGCCATCCAAGCCAGTGTGGGAATACATCAGATGTTTTGAAGTGGACTAGTGAAGAATTCCAACAGTGACAAATGATTTTATTTGAAGTGTATTTAGGGAAAGAATTCCTTAAGACCATATAGTTATGATAAAAACAAAGTTCCTTTATATGAAGACAGAATGGTCGTAATATTTTCACCTTTAGTAGTGTAGAGGTAATACAGGTTTTTCTACAGTTAATATTTTTTTTTCTTCTGATTATTTAAGTAATTTTAACTTTTTTATAGACTGCTCTTACAACGTGGTTGTCTCAGCCTTGGTCACTAATTCCTCTCCCCCATCCACAATGACTGTGTAGAATTGTTGTGTATATTTCTGGTAAAATTCAGCTTTTGCAAACTGTTTGGAGAGAGATATTCAGATGGAGAACTACATCCCTGAAAAGCATTAGATGGGCATTAGATGGTTAGCACTAAATATTCCTTCAGTTAGCTTTTCGGTTTCTAGTTTCCACCATTGCATCCTCAGTCCTGACTATACTTTAAAGACTTAAAATGATATCCAGAATAAAACCATGAAAGTAAGTGGTGAGATAATCAGCAGGGCAATTCAGAGAACAGGGAACTGTAGTAAACTTTGCTCTTCTCCAGGATGTTGGCACTATATTCAGACTTTTCAGAGAGGAAACGGGTATATGCCCTTTTCCTTTCAGAATCCACAGCTCCTGGCTTTTCAGAGAAAGGCTTCACTGCTTTTCTTTTGGAATCAGTGGGGGATCATCACTCTGTCTTTCAACACTGCAGGAATTAAAGGTGCCTTTGTATCACAGCTTTTTGTTTAGGATGAGCACTCAACCAAGATGAGCTTTGGTTTGGTTTCCTTGTGTGCTTGAGGAATAGAAATTTGAATTAATGAAATAAGACAGTATTTACTGTGCCTTTAACAGTATTCCTACGCTGAATGTAAAGAAACTTGAAATTTCTGCTCTAAGCATAGATATTTTCATGCCACAGTGTTGGTTTTTCACCTTTCAGTAAACTTAGTGCATGTATAATTTCTAAACAACTTTATGCTGGAATCTGAAGCAGACCTACATTTATAATCCTATTTCCAAGTACTATATTTTCTATTCTTTGCCCTATAGCATGTATTTTGCCTGACAGGATTTACACACTTCTATGAGAGAAGTTGATATATATTGTGTCAGTGTCCACAGTGATGAAATTTGGAAGTCAGTGCATTCTGCTTAAACTGATGTCTGCTTAAATTGATGTTTGACTATGTGCAGTTAAAAAGAGGGGATAAAAAAAGGTTTGTTATATTTTATGGGGAAACAGAAGGGATAAATCTGGTGGATGGTCTTACTAGAAATAACACAAAGCTCACAATACTGTTGTAATCATATCAAAGTATTAGAAATTCAGGAATGACATTGAAAAATTTTTGTGGACGTTTAAGTACTGACCTACAGCAGTTGCTTGATAAAGGAGATGCTTAAAGTTGGAGCTGAGACTAAAAGGCTAGAAACCTGAATGCAGGAAACTTTTGGGATGCTTAAATTTATGGTGAGTTTCTTATTGACACCTATAGGTTTTTTGTGAATTTCAATTCTCTACATGATGTAGAGACACAAGGAAATAAACTTGAAAATGAGATGTTACTGTTTGAAGAAGGTAATTGTGAATCAAGGTAAAATCGAAGTGATTAGCACAGAAGTCAGACCATAATGATCTTAATTCAAGAGTCATCAGGAGTTTAAAGTTTTTTTTCATGACAAGTGGAGTTAGTTGTACCTGTATTTTGATTCTTTCAAAAGGTCTGAGAAAGAAATTTCTATCTGATCTTTGTCAATATATGATACTTTATAATTACTGATTTAATGTATTAATTTAGTATGTATTAAAACAGAAATATATTATGTATATGTAGAAGTTTTAAAATATTTACATATTTTAAAACTGTTATAAACCTTTTATTTTAGATCTTGCTTCTGCAAATATTTATATACTCTTTTAGCAAAATAATGTAAACACATGGACTGGAAAGTGCATTATGTATAGATCAGTCCCAAACCAAACACACCCTTTCCAACACATCTGTGTATTAAGCCTAATGGTAATGTTACTATTTTATAATTCCTTTTCTGAAAGAATGTCATAAATAAAGCCTCACCAGGCCTGACCAGCGTCCCTCTAACCTAGTAAACTGTCTGCGACGGTGGCGATCAGTAGTTGATTAGGGGAAGATGCATAAAAAGGATGAATGTATTGGGGAAACAGCCACAGAAAAAGCTGTCAGCTCTTTGTGACAGGGACTTCCAAAGCAAATGTGGCAATGTGGCTTTATTTCTAGTAGATTCAGATTTGTGTGGTTTTACAGCACAAAAAACAGCCTAAAAGAACCCCGTGTTCCTTTACCAAACTACACTTCTGGCAGCGGGGCAAGGCTGGATGTGTTGTCCATGCCTGGCCTTCCAATGTAGCCAGCTTCCTGGGCACAGAAAATTTTGGATGCTAAAATTAACAGGTTCAAAAAGCAGATCAGTGAACTCCTGGCAGAAAAATCTGTTGAGGGTTCCTAAACACAAAACCAGGACTCTTGCTCGGGAAAGTGCCGATCTTCTAATTCTTGACAGTACAGAATAAGAATTCTTCTAATTCTTAGTGGTACAACCTTAATGCTTCTCAGCCTTGTCTTTATGCATCCACCTTAGTAATGGAGAGAGAAGACTGTCCTAAGCGGATCTTTGATCTGACCCCACTAAGGCTGGTCTTGTTACTTGCACCTTTGCCAGCCTCTATTTTGAATTCGCAGTCACGGTCTCCTTGAATTGAAAAGGACCAAGCCTGTTGCCTTTAACAGGAGTATATTGGGATGCTTTTCAGTTTTAAACTGAATGCTTCCATGCTCCAGGTTTTTAGAAGCTTAGCTTTATGGAAAATAATGGTGTTTTCAGTTAGATGTGCCATTATTGTTGTCTTCATCTGAAATAATTAGGTCATACATTTGGCAAACTACAGCTGTCTTGAACATTTTAAAAGTAAACTGCTGTATTATAGCAATCAAAATGTTCATTTTAATTCTTTCCTAAAAATGTGATCTTTTCTCCTGTTTGGTGATCTATTAAATAGCATTCATGAAGAACTTCAGTCTAAGGGTGGGTTGCTGTGAAGGTCCAAAGGATCCGGTTTTGAACTTGCTGTCACTGTTGACATGGTTTGAGACAAACTGGGTCTTTTCTAGCATAGTTGCTGGACCTGCTGATGCTTGCTTGTGTTTAGGCCAGACACAGTAATGTGCTTGGTCCTGCAAAGCTTCGTATGCTTTATGTAAAGCTGAGAAAGTTTCAGGGTTTACATTGCTGTCAGTGAAGTAAGACTCTGCCAGTCTGTGTAAAAAAAGATAAGGTCGTTCCAAAACGGGTTCTGTTTTCAGCTGCATAGTTTTCAATTAAGGAAGACACGAGAAAAGAGTTGGCTAGTATATTACAACATGTGCTTGTTGTAAATCCTGTCTCAAGTCTACAGTGGAAATGATCTTTGCTATTACAAGACTATGCTCTCAAAAGTAAATAAGAAAATAATTATTTTTTTGTTAATTAGCTAAGGAGTATTGGAAAGGAGATATGTTGCTGAACAACATACAAAAGGGGGAAATAGATGTGAGAAGAACCTCGTGCAAAGCTCAAAGTTGTAGGGCAATTCTAGTGCCGTGTAGAGGTGGTGTACATCTGGATCAGGTGGTATTGTCACTTAACAAGTTAGTCCTCCAAATCAACACTGTCCCATCATATGTACGCTTGGGTGTTTATTTATATATAAATGTATGAATTAAAACTGAAGTGTCAGTTGGAATTGATAGTGCTTTAATCAGTCTAAGCTCTATTCAGATTCCTTCTGTAGTCAGTGTATAAAGCAACACAAACAGTATAATTAATCCTATTTGAAGGCAGGTATCTGAAAGTAAAGTATCTTTTGAAGAATCTGATCCCTTTTGACTGGTGATACAAAGAACACAGGATCTAATTCAGAATAATCACAAGTACTTGTCTTGCTTCAAAGAACACAAGCTCTAGGTGTGGGTATGCCTTTGTAGCAGCAGTTTATGCATCTGCTTTTTTACATTATTACAGTGGTGATATTGGAGGAAATTTCATTTGAGCTTCAAAGGAGGAAGGGTTAAATCACTTCATCTTTCTCTGCATCATCTTGGGCATCTATAATGTAACTGTAAGGATTCCTTCTGGGTACCTATGGAAGATCTGTGACTTTAAATAGTAACAGAAAGAAGCCAAGCCTGGATCAGTGGTAAAACTATCTGATCTGCACAATGTTGCTTCATCAAATGCGATTTGGTTGTTAAAACACGGGGAGGGAGAGTGCAGGGAAGGAGAGTATAAAAGGTTGCTAACAGGAAGATTTGAAATAATGCTATATTTCTTGATTTAACTTATGCATTTCCTATTCTTTAGGTCAGCAGCATTTTAGTTTTCTAAGTTGTTCAAATGTTGTGTGTGTCTTCTGTAGGAAAGCAGTAAAAGCTATACCAGCTTACATACTATCTTCTGTGGAGCTTAATGTTGCTTTTTCCTACTCCAATTAACATTAGCAATTAACATCCTTTTATTATTGTGGGGAGGGCTTGCATTTTCCATCATGCTCTGTTTCACAGGTACTTTTTAAAATGTCTTTTCATAGCTAACTGTGCACCACCGTGCCAAAATGGAGGGATGTGCCTGCGACCTCAGCTTTGTGTGTGTAAGCCAGGAACAAAAGGTAATTCCTGTGAGGATACAGTCATGCAAGACACATCTTCCCCTGGAGGCCGGAGCCCTGTTGTTCCCCCATGGCCCATACCTCAGCAGGCTGCCCAGCAGACCTTCTCTCAGAAGGTGCAGGTCCCACCAAAGGTTGGCCCCATGACTCAGATGGCATTCACTATCAAGCAGAAGCCTCCGGTTGGGTTACCTCAGCAAATGCAACCACAGTAAGTGTTTTCTTTGCTTTCAATGAATTCCAGCGCATTAGATTTATAAAACGTTGTTCCTTGCAAATGTTTTCAAATAATCATAATTGGAGACTTTTACAAGTATTTTTTTTAAAGACTTTCTTATTTTAACTGACAAACTTCAGTGGATTTTTAAACTTCTATTACTTAAGAGCTGGATCTCCTCACCTGAACAGACTATCCTGTAATATCAGTCAACTTTATTTTCCTTGGAATGAAAACCATGTACTAATTTCAGATGAGTTTTCCTTAATTTACACTAGTGACTTTTTGAGTTTATCCTAGGACAAAGGCTGGCATGGAATTTCAACACCTCGCATAACTGAGGAGAGTAAGATTTGGTGCTTGGGTTGTATTCTGGTTTCTTTCTTCCATTAGTGAGTCTGAATTTTCGCTAACTATAATGTTGTTTTTATTAATATGTCTGACCTTAACATATTTCAGGGCTGCATTTGATACAGGGGGAAGGGGTGTGTGCAGAAGGGGGGAAGTCAAATTGAATGTGAACAGTTTTAGGTGTCTGCAGCAACTACCGTCCTTCCAGTTTCAGGTGAAGTCAGTGACAAAAAGTGTTTCTGTCTTGTAACAGGTCTTGCTTTTGGGTGTAAGCAGGGTGCAGTCTGTTTCACTTTGAACCTCCAGAGCAAGATAATCAGGACTGTGAAATAAACTGTGTTTTCCCATAACTATAAAAATCAGCCCAGAAAGGTGGTGTGTGATTATAGAAGTCTGAACCTGAGTAGTTACATGCTCCTGACAACAAAGTACATCCTGCCACCCCTCTCCAAAGCTGCATCTGAGAATAGAGAACACTGGGCACTGCCAATGATGTTTGATGTTGTTTGGTAACCTCTTTATCAGGTTATTTTCCAAACCCTTCCAATTCCTTTTACTGCTGTCCTAGCTCATCTAACTGTGGAGCCACAAGTGAAGCTGCATTATCCTTGTCTTGTGTAATAGGAAGAGGAACTTATCCGAGTTCCTTGAAGTTCTAAACCCTAAACCAGAATGTTCTTTGAGAAGGGCAGAAGGTGGGGTGGGCTTTAGGAACAAATACATCCACAGTCTTGAAGAATGGAGAAATCACTACCCAATTTTAATATTTTATAGTACTCTGAGCCCAGTTTCGTTCATATCAGTGAAGCAAGGGTTACTGAAGTGGCTAAAATGAAGGGGAAACTGCTAGTAAAATCAGCAGGCTTTTTTCTGCTCCTTCCCATCTAGGCCACCAGGACCACTAATCCTCAGCACCTGCCTTCTCTGCTTAGCCCCACATAGTGCAGGACAGCAAATCAGTATAAAGAGGCCAGGCAATTCCAGTCTTATCAGTACTGATTCCTGTAGAGTGTGCTGNAAAAAAAAAATGAATGCAGTTTGTTCTTGCCTGAAATAAACCTGTCTTCTTCCAAGCACTCTGCAACTGTGCTTAGAAGGCTTGTGGGTACCTCTAGAGAAGACTTATTTTCCATTATTCCTGGAAAAGCAGAAGCCAGGGATAAAGGGTTCCTCTTGTATGAAAAGAGAAGATGGTAAGTTGATATTCTTCTATGCTACTTTGATATTTGCCAGGTTATCATTCTCAAAGTGTTTCTAGGGGGGAACCTAGAGCATGCCATCTCTGTCCCTGCTTGTGTGAGACAACATCCCGGACACAGAGGAAGCAATTTCAGACTAACAAAATCTGTTATCTGCTATCCAAAGTGCCTCTCAGTGCTTCCATAAGCAGTGCTAACCCAGGTGGCCTTTGTTGTTCATGTGACCCTTCTCAACCTAGCGATTTTCTCCTAGACGTAAAGAAACCTTTTCAGGTAGATAGGACCTTTAGTCTTCAAGATCATGTGAAGATAAATGTATTTCAGCCAGCTTAGTAAAAGAGCGGGGAAAATGGGAAACTGAGTCTTTGGAGTCACGAGAAAGCCAGCTACAACCTTGGGAGGAGCCAGACGTAGGAGCGGGAGATGGAGAGGAAACGGGCTGTATCACAAACCAAAGCAGTTCTATGAAGTGCAGCAGAAGGTAGGTTTTTAGGTACAAGAGATGAAATGAATGCTAGCAGTAGTTCTTGTGTGGACTATTAGAACAATTTACAGGGCTGAAAGTCCTTTTGAGGTCAGGTCTCTACCATTGGCGCAGATGAAATGAGCTATTTCCTGCTTCAGTTCCTCTTTGGGTGTTTTGTGGATCTCTTGTGTTGTGTGGGGCTGCCCAGATATTTTTGGAATGGTGTTTTTCTGTTCCCACTCCTAGAAACACAGGGAAGGCTGTTGCAGGAGTGGAATCACCCACTGTCAGTGTGGTTGTTATGCTGATCTATATGCTGCTGCTTTGTAGACCTGTCAAAGACTGGGCAGAGCCCAGCCTGGAACACTAACACCTAGAGGAGGCTTGTCTCTACAGCACTTCTGTTTTGCCATCCTCTGTCAATCTTTGCTGTTTTGTGTATGTATGCAACTTTTCCAACTTCAAACATCAAGCCAGGTTTTTACATGTTTTCTTCAGATCATGGTGGCAGTGATCTTTAGGGAAGCAGGGAATTAATTTATTTCTTCCTGGAAATCTTTTTTTTGAAGAACATGGTGCTGAACAGAAGGAAAACTGGGGAGAGATTAATTTCCTGGACTGTCCTGGATTTAGACCACAGGCACTTAGCACTAGCAAAGTCTGCCCTAGCCCTGGGCTGAAAATGGATACTCTCAGATACAAGGTCTCATCTCAGAAGAATGTTAGCAGAAGATGTAGATGGATGTAATCGAAAACAAGTGGTGTCTCAGAAACAAAAAATCTGCTTCTTATTGGAACCTGTTAGGAATTGTGATCCCAGTAACAGGCATGTTTTGTGGTCCTGAATTCTTGTGATAGCTCTTCATAACTCCGTGTGTCCCTTTCACATTGAATTCTCTCAGTTGTTGGCAACAGTATCACTCCAAAAGCTTGATTTTCTGTGTTTACCAGCTGTGGGAGCAGAAAATTATTTTTTTTTCTTCTCACAAGGCACTTTCCAGTTTTGGAAATGGTCACCAGAAAGAGAACAGCATCAGTATAGTACACTGAAGTGACACCGTACCGCTTCTTCAGCCTCTTATGAAGGCAGTTCTTGATGAAATTTGAAAGTTTGCTTTTGTGTTGCACAAAGCAAAGCTCTTCAAAGGAGGGGTGCATAGACTTTAGGTGACAGATCTGGACTTCCCAGTGTGTCTGTTACACTTAAAAGCATTTCCTAAGAGATCCCCTCCAAACATGTATCCCTGGATCACTGGGTCTAGTCTCATGCTATTACAGGTAGGCTACTCACCTGCTAATTTTAGTGAACCTATTAATCTGTGTCTTAAAAAATGGTTTTTCTTTTTGTTCAAGGATGTATTTTTTTTTTCCAGTATTTCCCCAGTTTTTACAAACTGATGTGAGATAAGTGTGAATTTAGATTGGGGGGAGGAAGACAACTGAGAGAAGAATTTGGCATGCTGTTGTGACCCTACTGAAATCAGCAATGTAGGACACTTGCAGCTGTAAATTGAATACATTCGTTAGGTAATCTATAATTGTAAGTTATATATTTACATATATGTGTAAAATAATCTGTAAAGATAATTAACTTTGTTCAAACTCTTATCTGAGGTTTACTGCAAAATATAAGTCTGCTTTTTTAGCTCTTTCCTCTCTTTTTTTTATTTGCATCTTTGTATGTAATTTATTTTTAGAACATGTGGTTCTACAACTGGTTTATATGATGACTGACCAGGTAATAGTCTAAAAAAAGCTTTGAGAAGTTTTTTTGAAGGTTAATTGCTAATATGAGAGTAAGTATTTCTGGAGGACTTCCATTTTCATTACCATCATAAAGATATTTGTACTAAAGATGTACAGAGCAAGTGAAACTTTACTGCTTTTGAGTTAGGAGAGCCCTGCACTTGAACTTAACTGTGAGGTCTATTTAAAAATGCCTTATGGATGCTGTCGGCAGAATATTGGACTTCTGTCCAAAAAGTCTTTGGTTTTATTTATTTTTTTAAAGGAAACTTTAAGACAATCAAGGACCTTGGGGTAGTGTTGGTGTTAGAAGCACAGAAAACATAGGTTGGAAGTAGAGGCAGTCTGGTCCAACTCTGCATAAGCAGGATCACCTGTAAGAGGTTGCTTGGGTCTTTGTGTGGCTGAGCTTTGAACACGTTTCAAGGCTGCAAGGTTGGAAATCTCACAGTATCTCTGGGCTCCTGTCACAGTATTTGATCACCCTCAGGAAAAAAATATCTCCTTATGTTGTTGAAATTTCCATTGTTGCATATTGATTGTTACCTTTTGTCTTTTTGCTGTATGTCTCTAAGAAGTCTGACTCGGTCTTCTCTATGTATTCTGAAGAGGCAGTTGCAGATTGCAGTATCATACCCTTGAGCTGACTTTTGTTAGAGCTGAACAAACTGATCTCCCTCAATCTCTCACCATATGGTATGTGCTCCACTCCCTGAACAGTCTTGGTGGTGCACTGCTGGACTTTCTCCACTGTGTCAGTATCTTTCTTGATTTGGGGAGACCATGACTGGACAAAAGTACTTGAGATGCAATATCATATTGCTAGATAGAGGGAGTAATGATTCCCTTGACCTGCTTGGCTAATGCAGCCTGATACATGATTGGCTTTCTTCATGTGGGGGCATGTTGCTGCCCTGTGTTCAGCTTATCTGCCAGAACCTGCAGATCACTTTTCATATGGCTGCTTGCTGGCCATTTCCTCACCAAACCTGCAGCATCTCAGGTACAGGACTTTGTGGTTTGCTTTTGAACATTAACAAGCCCATTTCTTCAGCGTGCCAAAATCCCTCAGGCCTCCAGTATAACATTCACTCCTTCAGACTGGAATTGTCTGTGTAATTGCTCAGAACTGTGGTTTTTTCCTCTCTCTGGGTCCTTAATAAAGTTGTTGAACAACAGATCGTTATCCACTTACCCTACAGTGAGTTGGATTTCGTATCAGTGAATACCACCTACTCAGCCAGGCAGTTTTTGCACCCACTTTATAATCCAGTTATCCATATTTCACCAATTTTTAGTTGAGACAACTGTGTCAAGCACCTTGCATAAGCCCAGGATAAAAGACTCATCATGCTCCTTTCATGCACTGAGCTAGTCATCTCGTCATAGAAATCAAGCAAAACCACAGCAAACAAAACAAAACACCAAGCTAAAACTAGGAAGTCGGTCATGACTTCTTAACTTCTGAAAGTTGTAGCTCAGTTGTTTTCATTCTGTTGGTGATATTTTTTTTCTCTTCAAAGCTGAGAACTTGTATGTTAACTTTTTTTCTTCAGGAGGAGTAGCCATCTCTTCTCTTGGGCTACACAAGGGAGATGGAAGCCACTGAACTATAATTTCAGTGATGTATTGGAAAATTAGTATTTTTAACTCTAGGCAAAATATTCCATGTTAATTTTCTTTAATCTTATTTTTGCTGTTCTTGTTGCAGTTTGGGTTTTAATCTGTGTTCTTAGGCACATGTGTGTATGTGTGCTCAGGACTGATACACCTAAGTGTGTTACTTGAGGATATTGACTGTATTAGAGGGATCTGAATAAATCCTTGAGTGAGTCATGACTACTCTAAGTAGACCGTAGACCGTTACCTTCAGAACTTTTGTCTGTAAGTAAGGGCTACTGTGGCTGGTTGACTTATTCTAAGAAAAGAATGTTTAAATCCTGATAAACCACATGCTTTGCAACCTCCGGGTGCAGGCTTTGAAATTTAACTCCAGTGGTCAGACAAGTGGTCTTGGTAGGTTGATTTGGAAAATTAATGTCTATTATCAAAATACATCTGTACCTTTAACTTCCAAAGGGAGAAAAGCAAAGTGTGATTAGAATTTATTACTGATTTCAGATATAGAAATATGATTTAACAGGATTCTGTCTTAAGAAAAATCTAGGTGGTTTTGTTTAGTGTTGTAAAGATCAAGCAATTACTGAACTGGAGGTGTTTTCCTCTGTTTTAGGTATATTGAACTTGGAGAAAAGGTTTCTGATGTTTGTAGATGTGTCTGCCTTTGGTCTTTGTATCAGAAAGCTCAATTAACATTTTATTTTCATCCCTTTAAAATAAAATTAACTGTAACTATTAGCTGATTTGTATGTCTTGGGTACTAGTATAACTCTTAGACTGGAAGTGTTAAGACAACACTATGTTGAGAATTTGTTCTTAACACTCTTATTAAATAGATAACAAAGAGACAAAGAACCGTTCTTCAAGGGATTTACTTAATCTTAGCATCTTGCTAGCATAGCAGATAACTAGATGGTTCAAGGATCTTCATTATGAGAATGATGTGGGTTGACCTCTAAGGCAGACCTATCTTCAGGATTGGGCCTGTCTGGTTAATTACAAATGGCTCATTGATTTCTCATCTATGAATAGCCTGTTCTGCTCATGATTTAGAAACCCCAAGAGATGTATACTTCATCTGTAAGCTGATTTTCTTCTTCAGTGTCTGAATACTTCACTGAGAAGCAGATTTTTTCCTATTGAGAAGCAGTTTCCACTCTATCTAAGCTCCATAAAGGTTATGTATGACATGTATCCTTGTACTTCAGTAGATTCCTGCCAAGAATCCAAAACTATTGTTTTACACAATGTGTAATCAGTTGCTAATCTAACCATTGTCAAGGAGGTTTATTATTCACGTCATCTTATGTTGAAGTTTGGGTGATACTGTTCATCAGTATCTGGTGAAAGACAAATTTTTATTTATTTTTTTTATGACTGCATTTAAGCTATGAGTGTAAATGGTGAAGAACACCAGGCAGTTGGAGAAAGTGGGATCTTCTCCTGATGTTATTGTTCAAATATTGATTGAGACTTTGACCAGCCATTAGTTTATTAGTAGGACCCTGCCATAAATCCTTGTTGATGTCCCTCTTTAGCAAACATTCTCTGAATTATCATATAGGGCCTTAGAGAGAGGTGCTGGAGTACCAGAAGGTGGACTGTTGGCTAATTGGAAATGTTATATGTGAAGAAAAGTCTGCTAGTGTGCTCAGAGTGATGACTACTCGACTTAGAGTTATGCAGTTTCCTACACTAAGCAAAAGACCTACTGTTATTCAGAAAGGACCCTTTATATGTGATATGTTAGGAGACTAAATACCTCCAGACTAATAACTCACTTAAGCATTGTAATTGCTGAAGAGAGTTTCTCCCTGCTTGAAAATGAGAAGTATCATTTCTGCTGTTGAGACATGGAATTTCCAGGACAAAGGAAGTAATTGCAATAAACCAGCCTTCATTACAGTCCTCTTTTGTTACTAATCAGATCTGTAGCTTTAAAAATATCTACTCCAGATGTGTGTAGAGGGGAAAAAGTATAATATTTTCTGATAGGCTTTATCTATGGTAATAATTTTTAAAATTTGAAGTCCTCTATACATAGCAGAGAGCAGACTTTATTGAAGACCATAGCACAACTACAGGATATTAAGCATTCTTTGTCAGTTTGGATGTTATAATAAATGATGTTTCAGGCTCATCAGGGATTTTATAAGCAGTTTAAAATGGGTTTAAATGGAAGGATGGTGCTTGGATATTTTGTGTGTCAGCTTTGTGCTTGCTTTTTTATTAAAAAAGAATTGAAGATGCAATTCTGCACATTCTGTGTAAGGGAATGAGTTTCAAAGGCAAGATAGTTAAAAGTAGATAGACAATACTAGTATGTACTATTATGTCACTGGGCAGTAGGTGGCAAGCTTTGCTTTTCCTTCTACTTAGGATTTATTTTCATATTGCAGAATGCCAGATTTTTGAAAAGGGTGGTTCGAATTCACAGGAATATGTCGTTTATTGGCAGCACATATTTTTGAACCATCTATTTTGTTTGTTGTGTATAATCATCTTTCTATTGAATGCTGAAGTGAAGTCCCTCTTCTTAAAACGACAGATGGACACAAATCAATAAACTTGAGCTGTGTTGTATTCTCTTATGGCTTCAATAAGCAGATTACTAATATACAAATTAAAAACAAATGATTTGCACTCACAGTCAATCCCAAAGTACTTGGGCTCCTCCTGATCAACTTCTGTTGTGGAGCACAGTACAGCTGGGGGGGAGGGGACACAACAACCTCCTTACCAACATTTTCCTAAACTGGGACTTACACTTCTAGGTCTGTAACTAGTAACTGCAAAGGCAAAATAAAACAATGTGACATGTCATGGCCCCTTCTGTGTCCTGGTCCGTCTATTCCTGCCTTCTCCCCTCATTCCCTCCATGAATTGCTCATCAGGTATAGCTCTCCTCACAAACCCAGCCTGCTCTTCTGAGATGTAAGGTCAGGCACTGAGACAGGAAAGCAGCATTGGGTAGCTAAAGCTAAGGGTGTGTGGAAAGCGCAATGCTTGAGTGCACTTTCTGTTGCGGGTGAGTGTTAATACCCCTTCTCTGCTCAGACTTCTTGCCTAGAGCCAATCGCCTGACATCCCATGAGTTAGCAGCCAGCTGTGTGTTTGTACCAGGGGTACAGGGCACACAGCACTTTTCCTGTGCAGTTCTTACAGCTGTTGTCCGGCTTAGACATCCTCAGCTGTTCTCCAGAACACATTTTTACCTATTAGCCAAGTTAATTCTTCATTGAGCTTCCTCATAGTGAATGAGTTTGAGTTCTTCTTGCATTGTTATTAAAGTTTTTAAAGAGTTTATTCTGGATGAAAAAAGTTACACCCCTCTTAGTCTTTTTCACTCTCTCCTGCCCGTACTTTATAATAATGGTTCTGAGGAAGATCAGCTTGGATCTTCTTGATCCCAAACTTAAACACATTAATATAGACAGCTATTTAATTATGTCATCCTAGAAATACCAAAACAGTAAATAACTTTTTATTATTATAACTGTGGCAGAGCATTCTGCATAGCAGTCTCCTCCTCATGTAAATAAAAGTTGCGTATGAGTTTGGTTTCACTGCTGAAGCTTTTTGCCCTCGCACTATTCGTAATGAAGGTCAGAAGTGTTTGGAGACTAGTAAGGTAGTTCTGAGCTGTCAATTGAGGACACGGTTAACTTAATTGCTGCAGGAGCACTAGGTATATATAAAGGATCTTTGGCATCAACTGTCAGTAAGTTGAGACCAGTTTTGGGATTCTGATACTGCAGCTATTCTCACTTCTGTAGTCTTTGGCAGTGCTATGGATGTATGTGTGCTAGAACAAAAACTCATCTCTTTGTGCTGCCAGGCACCGAGTCAGCCCTCAAGAACACCTTCATTCATCATTCTAGGGGAATGTAGTCATTGGGCTTCTTGATGAAGTCACTGAAGTTGAAATGGCTGGTCTCCCTCTGGACGGGGAGCATTTGTGTTGGCGGAGAACATGGGGATGATTTTTGGATGACAATGATATCAGTCTTAGTCCTGCTGTCCTTTTCAAACAGTGTTGGTGCGGACTTCAATGCTAGTCCAAAAGTTCACGGAGTTTGTAGTTACCTCCGTTGGATTGAATATTCTTGCTGTTAATTGGGTTGTAACGTACCCGGGTCTAAAGACTGTGGCCTCACTTCAATGGGGTGTGAAAGGCAGGAAAATATGAATTTGTTACAAAATAGGCTACACATTCCATAGGTCCTGTTAGCTCACAATAGTATGAGAAGTGAGCAGATTGTTATGGCAAACTCACTTGAGGGAAGCCTTTGTTTTGGTGGACAAGGTCCAGTCTGTTCTTAGGACTTGCTTGTAAGACCTTTTGGATGTAAGCATTTATGATTTTTACACAAAAACACCTGTTTTGGCTGAAATGTTTGGGGCTGCAAGTACTCCTTTTGATGGTCTGCAGTTAAATAGCATTTGACCGTGTCAAGTACTCTGCATATGCATGAACACTCAGCAGTATATATTGACTGCTGTCCACCAGAAAAGCACAGATACCTTGGAAAGAACTTCAAAAATATAAAGCATCACCATTGCACTGCCATGTAAGACATTTCTGAGATTCAGCTGCAGGGTCTTAGATTTTGGATTATTGATGTCCCTGAGATGATGCAGCCTAGCTTTGCACAAACATTTTGTTTTATCCACACTTGAGCTATCATCCAGTGAAGTGAAGGCATTACAGGATTTTCAGTGTTTACAGTAGTATCTGGGCAGGAAAAGGTTTCTCAGAAATAAGCACTCTTTTTGACACAGAGACTCCTTTAATTATAGGGAGCCAACTGGGATCTCAAGCCAGCCAGAGCTTATTCCAGACAGGAGGAGGAAGCTGATTTGTGTGAAGGCAATAGCCAATTGGCTTATGGTTTTATGTGGCTATGTAACCCCACTTGCCTGAGTAAAGCTTTGGTACAAGAAAAGGGTGGTCAGTGTTGGAGCAGTATCAAAGCAATTGTTGCCTGGCAGTACTGTTGTACAATTTCCTCTTCTAATCCCTTCTTTAATGTGATGGAAGGATCAACCAAGTGTGTACAGGAGAGTCCTCCACCCTCTCCCCTGTTATTCAGCCATGACTCAGCTATGTTTGGAAGCCAACACAGACAACCTTCATTACAGGGAGAGATAAAACAGTTTAGTCAAGAATCCAGTCAGTGTCCAAGAGCTCACTGTGTTTGATTCATCTCTGTAGGCACTGTGCCACATAAACTGTACCAAAACCATGATCTGCATCAATGATAAGGTAAATTTAAACCCCATCCAATATTTTTTAAATGAAAGATACTGTATTCTTCTCTACTGGGTTCTGTTGTGCCCAAAGTACTATGTAGTAGGCAGGTGGAATCTCACTTAATTTTAAGAAGTTTGGGATGAGAATTATCTGGTCTAATGACCTCTTGGTGTTGACTGACTGTTTCCTCACAGAAATATCCTCAGAATCCCTCAGAGAGAAAGGCATAGAACTTTCTAAGCTTCTTCATGATGAACACAGATGGGAAGAATTACTTGAGACTTGCTTCTCTGGCCTTTTCTTCTCTGTGTTCCTTGAATATGTTGCTTAATTGAGTCTAAAGACTTTTGGACAGTTTTTCAGCTCATTAACTTTTTTTGATTAGCTTCCATTTTATGTTCGTTCTCCTGTTTTGAAACTGTGAACTGCTGTAGTGAATCTTTAACTCTTGTTTCCCCTTCAAGGTTGTTAACTCCGAGTAAGTTTTGATCGCTTTTGCAGCATCTCTTCAGTGGTAATATTTGAATTGGATCCTGTACACAGGTTAGGCCAAACCAGGGTTTTATTACTTTCTTTTGCATTTCTGATGACCTGATCCATGAAGATGTTGTTAATCACATCTGAAAATTGTGTTTTGCTGTCATTTGGGGGTAACTAGAATGTCCTATTTTTTACTGTCTTTGTGGCTTCAGTGGTATGGTGGCTGTTACTTAAGCAGTTGGTAACATAGTCCTCATGCTGTGTTTCTTCTACTTTGCATTGAAGTCACAGGTCACAGAGATGCTCTGGTAGTGACTGATATGGTTAGCTTGCTGATCTAATTTGAGGGGCCAGTCTTTGAGAAGTAGCATCACTCCTCCACCAGGTGGTCTGTTTCATATCCAGGATATTACACGGATTTTTCCCAATTCTCCCATTAGTTTTTCTTTCCCAAGGTAGGAGTCATTTCTTCCAAGTAAGACTATATAAGGCTGGTCATACTTTCTTCATTGTATTTCTTGAACTTGTAATGTTTCATGGAGAAGCACAGGTACTTCTGCAGTGGTTGTGTTATGGTTTGGGCTGGACTAGCCACGGAAACATGCTATGTGCTCTCCTCCACCTGTCTGTCAAAGGAGAGGAGAGAGAAAAAGAGACTTAAGAATTTTTTAAAAGTAACCTTTTTAATTAAAATATTAATAAAACGATAAGAAAATAATGAAATATATACAATATATACAGAACCGTATTGAGCTCCCAGAAACACAATCACATCACTGGCAGGCACAGGGAAAGCCCCAGACTGGACTTAGTGATGGACCGGAGTTGGATTCCAGAATACATGGATTTGTGTCAAAGGCAGATGAACAGAGGCCCCTTTGGATGCCAGCTATTGAAGAAAGATGGCTGACCCTTTGATCCCTCAGCTTTTATACTGTGCATGATGCACATGGGATGGAATACCCCATCGGTCAGTTTTGGGTCACCTGCCATGTCCGCACACACAGAGGTATGACCCCTCTATGCTTTTCCACTTCCAACCCTTCAACTGGGCACGTAACGAAGTTAGCTGGCCTGGGTTGTTATAGCAGTAAGTATAAGCAAGAGCCTATCTGCATACCGTTTCTTGGCATCACTTAGAAACAATCAGGTCTTATCTCTCTGGGAGCAAACAGTGTCTGGACAATATGCTGTTCATTTCAGAGTTCAGTCAATTAAGAGGCTTAGCTGCAAAGTAAAATTACTGAACGGAAAATTGGTTCTATTTTACCTCAAACCAGGAACAGCTTGCCTTCTCTGTTAAAAAGCATAAAGTTTGTTCTGTTTCTCACTGTTACCTGTTTAAGAGTTGACAACTTTTGCTTTGTTTTTTACTTGAGCGTGCTGACTTCATTAAAAGTGTGACTGCAGCATTCAGAGCTATATACTTTCTTTTCCAGTCTCCAATTGAAAAATCTTCCTAGGATATTTGAAAGTGCCATCAACCTAGTTCCATTAAGCTTTAAAAACACACACTATTGTGTCTCCCATAGAGCTTTTTTTTGTTCCAGTTTCTGACAACTTTGAAATCCCCAATATTCATACCATTCTATGAGACATGCACTGAAATGTTCAACCTCTCTGGCACCTTGTTTGTGCCAATTGTTAGCAAAAAGCATCAAGTTTTAGAGCATGAGACAAATGCACTGTCATTTGGCACTTCCACAGAATCACGGAATGGTTTGGGTTTTATGAGACCTTTAAAGATCAACTAGTCCAAACCTCTGCCATGGGCAGGGACATCTTCCATTAGATCAGGTTGCTCAAAGCCCCATCCAGTCTGACCTTGAACTCTTCCACGGGTGGGGCATCCACAATTTCCCTGAGTAGAAAGTTTGAAAGTTCCACAGATTTCACCCCCTTACCCTCCTGGATGCCGCTCAACTACTTTCTGAAAGACTTTCCCAGATCACTTTGAGGTGAAGTTAGTGCTTTGGTAATCATCCTCAGTGATTACCTCTGGACAGCAATATGAGTCTAGAATCCCTTTAGCTTTAAGTACTTTTAAAATGCTTTTAGAACATGACAATTTGGAGAAATATAAAGTTAGATTTACTTATATTTGGATTTTATACCAGGAGAGCTCTTTCCTTAGATTATATTTTATAGCCTACATATGCTCCTGAAAAAGGTGGCAATCAGATGTGTACAGTTGATGAATACTCTGATCTTAATTACTGGTTTTATATGGATTCTGCTTAAGTTTCTGCATGGTGGACAAAGATGGTTGTAGAATTGAGGAACCTGTCCAAGTAATAATTATGGTGAAGCAGAAATATGTATTTATTTACTGAAACAAAACTTCTGGTGTCTGTCTTGCTTCCTGCACTAGAACCTTGAAGCTCTAAAGTGGAGGACAACTACTGGTCACCAGTCCCAGCTGTGCCTTCTTACTGCTTTGAACAGCTTTTGTTGTTATTATATAATGTCTGTTTGGGAATTCCAGCTGTTGAACACATGCAGATCCTTAACAAGAAGCCAGCTCCCCTCATCCCCCCTTTCACTATTCCAGTGGCTTTTCACTGCAGGGTGTGTTTTGCATCCTCAAGTATTTTCCTTCTGTTTTACTCTGGGGGACTGTATCTCTAACTTTTATTTTTTTTTAAATGGGATATTTAGAAATCCAGTGCATTCCTAAATTGGATTGTCTCTTCATATGTTTCTGGAAGTGAGATTAGAAAGAGATGCAGCCCACAGCTGTACACTCAGAACATTTCTAATGGGAATGAAGGTGATGAAGGCTGAGGAGAATGAGGTTGTAAAAGGAAAATATGGTGTATAATTCAGCTATTCCTTCCCCCTCTTTCTGCCCGTTCATTGCCAAATTCTGCTACTATTGAAAGAGTAACCACGTGTGGTGCCTCCTGGTAAGGAGTTAATTTGGGGTTGATTCCAGTGTAGTCATTCTGTCAGTCCTTTCTGTAGTAGCTGGTCTGTTTGGAGGGGTGGCATTTCATCCCTTTATCAGGTTCCCATGGGAGAAGGGAGACATGCACACTCTTCACACTTCCTGTTTCTATAGCTGGGCTGCCTTTTTTTTGAGGGGTGCAGGTTCTACTTCTGGCTGCTTTGGCTGACCAAGGTCTTAAAGGAAGAGGACACAGGCACTCTTTTCATGGTCTTCCTGCTATTTTGCCTTCAGGCGCTTCATACGTGTTTGGAGAGGTGTTTTGGGTGGATATTGCTATTTCTTCTTGAGTGCTACGCTCTTAGTGCTCTTGGACTCCACATGCAGATGGAGTTATCAGTCAAGTGAGAGGAGAGTACTGGGCTCACTGTTACAAATGTAGTTTTCCCTGAAGTGTTTGCGTGCTTTATGGCAAAGCTCCTTTAGGAGGTATCATAGGGGTTAACCTTCAGTGTACTGGATTCTCTGGTGGAATATGAAGTGAAATAGGGTAACTGTGTAAACACTGTATGGCTTCTGTACTGAGTGCTTTAACTTTATCCAATGTAAGATCTAGCAAAGTCTAGTAAGTACAGGTACCATCTAGGCTGCTCTGTACAGGGTAGCAGGATGTTGTCATGTTATCATGTATTGTTGTCTGATGTGAACTGCAGCTGCTTCTTCTATGTGATACATCGCTTATTCGTATCAGGATGCAGTGTTACAGCTGCTATCTGCTTAATTGATATTTACTTGTATTGCATTGTCATTGTTGAAAATGAAATAAAAAATTTTCACTTTGGGAAATCGGTTCCTCTCGCAGAGATCCTCTTCATTCCTTCCTACTTCTTGCAGTGTGTATTTGGCCTGTATGATCCTTCCACTGTAATTTCTGCCTTGCTTTCACATCTTTCACATGGCAAGATTGGAATCCTGTTTGAGGTACCCAAGGCTTACACTCCATTGCTAGTAATAATATTATGAAAAACATAAATGTATGATCTGCTGTTTGTTTGCATTTTAACACTACCTCTTTGTCTTCTTAAAGAGTTTTAAATAGCAGCCACAGTTAATGATGGTAATTTTTTGTAAATGCTTTCAAGTGGCTTTTTCTGAGAACAGCCCAGCTATGAAGTTATTCATAGTAAACAAGGTCGTTCTCAGAAATGATAGAGCTTACAATTGTTTAAAAAGTAGCTATGGAAACTAGTGGATGATTCTCAATTTAAAATGAGCATTCCTTGCTTTCATTGGCTGTGCGCCCTTCCTGAAAATGTCATGCTTCATGGACACCCTACAACATTTTCAGTTAATGTAACTTTCTTTAAATGGGCAAAATATTCATCCTCATTAAGGTGTGTTAGAGTTTTAAAATATAAAGCTGCTGTTTGCTTGGGTCTGTGTTCATGGTATGTTTGTTTGGTATTTTTTTTTTAAGTTACATGGTCATAATTAGAATATTTATTTTTTTCTTCCAAGCTGGAAATGTTAAAATCGACTCCTTTTCAAGTTTGGCAAAAGAAAGTTTCCTTCTTGAAACAAGACCAGGTATGCCAAGTTGTGGCTTTGGTCTTCTAAGCTGAAAGATCCTTCTCAGTATGTTACAAAAAATGTCCTGAACACTACAAGAGTTGTGTACCTGGACTTAGAGGTGCAGCATTTAGTAGGCATAACTTCCAGTTTGTTAGGTTCCATGGCATCTCTGACACAAAAGCTTACACGTTGCCATTTTACTTGGCTCAAGTATAAAAAATACTTAAGTAGTCTGTTATTTTCCCTTTAAAGAGAAAGGGGGAGGAGATTCCTCCAGCCTAAAAGAATGAAACCGAAGAGGTAATAAAAGCTGGTGATTGCCACACGTGTCTTTCTATTCAGTCTGTGGTGGCTGTGTGTTACGGATATAAAGTTCTGTGGGAACGCTTGTTAAATGTTTCTCTTCCCACAAGTACAGTTCAAAGTTAAAATCCCTTTTTGATGCTGAGAGGGGTAGATTATAAGCTCTCTGCGTAATATAGTTGCTTGACATATTGAACTTGGGGTGGCTTTACTAAGTTTGTGTCTCTTGCTAATATTCATGAAGTTCTAAAATACCAGTGACTCGTATTGGAAGTATAATGCAGTTACAGTAATTGAAAATAGTGTGAAAACTGTAAAGCTGTAAAGACATGCTATGAGGACCCACAGCTAGTTTCAACCATGGTTGTGGTTATGTAACTCAGCTAAATAATTAGTTTCGGAGTCAGTTAAACTGTGACATACAGTGATTGTCTTCTGAAAATGTACCATTTTAATTTTCAAGCTTGTTACAGAGAATTGAAGAAGTAATATGTACTGCTTATAAAATTCAGGTATGGGTTCTTGGCTTTTCTGTTCCTTCCTGCTTCTCTTCCTCCGATCTCCCCTATATTATTGGGGAGGAAACAAACCAAAAAGAAAAAAACCCTATCCTGTATGGTTTAAATCAGTTGTATTTGTTGTGCACTGTATCAGTTGTAATTGTTTTCTATATTGATTTAGAATTTAGTAAAATGAAATGATTACAGTTTGCATGCAGTTTTCTGTGTGTCAGTTTCATACAAAAAGTTTTGGCATTCAGAGGAGCTGCAGTTAAGAACTCAAGTGATCAGTATGCAGGAAAAATAGTTATGGCTGGAAGTGCAGCCCAACTTTTACCCTTTAGTGTGTTGTTTTAAAATATTGGGGTTTTTTTTATGATTATGCGTTATTTCACAATAATAAAGCACTTGGAACTATGAAACTGCAGGGCCTCATACAGTATGAAACAGCGCTGAACTGTAGCAGCTCGTGCAGTAAGCTGCAGAACAGGGAATGCAAAAAACAATTTAAAGGTACTTCTAAGGTCGAAATACTCTCAACATCCAGCTGATTAATTATAGTAGGAAACTGCTGTGTGCCATGTGCATCTCAAATCAGGTGTTTTTTTCAGGTGCTTGTAGCTTTTTGTCTTCAGTTCTGTCAAGACACTTGGGATGTTTCTTGGCAAAGTGTTAAGTGCGTTTATGCTGCATCATGAGTTAAGCTGAACTGCACAAAAGTTGCTCTTTAAGAACAAGTATGCACAAGAGAAATTATTTTGGTGCAACTAGATTGTTTCAATTGTGAAAACAAGCCTGTATATATAGTGCTTTCTGTCTCCAGGTATGTAGACGTCTACGTATGAGAAAAAGCTCCTTATAAACTAAGAAGCAGAAGGCTGTAAGGATTATAAAAGGCCTGCTCATGACCATCCTAGGCCCAATAATAGAGGCAAACTGTGGCTCCTGGGGGGGGTGTGGGGGGTGTGTGTGTTGTTTCTGCTCCCAATGTTGTGTCTCATTCCTTTCCCCATTTGTTCGGTTGTGAAGTTAGTATTGGCAGCAGAGGATCATCATCTGCATATTAATAGTACCAGAAGTCACCACTTCTCCTCCTGAGCAGGGGGACTTGTGCAAACCATCTCTGTGGGTAGGATACTCATGGTATCTATTCAGTGGTGATTGTTACAGAAAGGAAGTGGAGCATAACACTAGTCTAACTTGTATCTCCCATGGAAGCAGGCTGCAGATATAGAAAGCACGATTTCCTGCAGAATGGGAACTGATCTCAGGATGGCAGTCTGCCCGGCCACCAAGTGCCAAGAACTTCTCTTGAGCTTGCAGGGCTTCTCTATCCTCTAGTCGGCTGAAAGGTGAGTGTGATAAACCTGGATCTGACAGGAGAGGATGGAGGTATTTTGAACAAGCCAAGTCCAAAGTAGTGTTTGTAGAACTGGAGATGAGCAGTGGTTGCTCCATCTTTCACTGTTCAGAAGTAGCGTGTTAAGCCCAGGGGTTCCACACAGCTATGCCTTTTCATCATTAAATAGTGTATAAGGTTAGGTGCCTATGGTATTTGTTGCCTGGAGCTTCTAAAAATAGCATTGAACAGCGAGTCCTGCCAAAGGACTCAAAAAGTCTTGAGAAATACCAGGCAGTTACAGGAAGGTGTAAGTGCTGCAAACACGAAGGAATGTGCTCAGCATCTTCAGGATTCAAGGTAGTGAAGGGACTAGAAAATGTGTAATATTGGCAGTTTCACAGTAATATCCACAGCTTTCTAAAAGCCTTGTCGCTTTACAGAGGTAGAGGTGGATCTGCTTCATGTAGAACCAAGGGTGAAAGCTTTCTATAGGCCATGTGGATGTGGGGCTAAACACAAGCTTCAAAAAGGTCTGTTTGGCAGGAATGCCAGTTTCCAGAAGTTCAGTGGAACAAGTTCTGCTGAGCTGCTGAGGATGTGTAATTCACAAACCAGCTGGCACCACAGAACAGGATGTTTTACAGGCTTTTATCAGTGGTCCTCCACTGAGTTATTTTGCTTATATTCCTATCATGACAAATTCTCTCAGCAGATTTTGTTTGCAAAATGTATATATTTTAGTATGTGCATAAGGTTGTTTTATCTGTTTTGTGATGCAAATATTGTGAAGAATCAGTTTTGTGTTAGTTTTGGCTGTAAGTTGTCATGGTCACTCATCTGATTTGAAATGCAAATTTTCATTTTGTTTAAAATTAAGATAGCTGGTTTAGTAAAAGAATATTTCTTTTTTTTTTTTTTTCTTTACAGCCCAAACTATAGTTACATTAAGGATGTTTTCTTAGTTCTGTGTATAATTTTTAAAAAAATGGAAATCTTGTTTTAATTTTCAGAAATTCTATAATGGAACTCATCCCTGTAGATGCAAATGCTGCACTTAAATTTTTGGTTTTTTTCATTAAGCTAACAAACCTAGATATATCAGGTGCCAGTTAAAATGATATCATAAACTGATGAGTTGATAAATTTAAATTGCACATTTGAATTGTTTCATTGTGGAAGGGGCGAAAGACTTTACTTTCTTTCACCAGAGGCAATAAAGAGCAGAGATGAAAAAGCCATGAAAACATTTTTAAAAATAAAAATAAGATTCTTTTAGGAGGTCTTTTTTATAATTTATTTTTATGTTTCTAGATTACTGTGGTGCTTTAGCTCTTTAACAAACTCAGATTATATGTGTGTGTATTGATGATATTCTATAATTAGATGTATTTATTTTTTAATTGATTGCGCATGCAGTTCACTAAGTGGTATGTTGTTTCCAGAAGCACAGTCTGCTTTTTCTGGTTTGCTGAGCAGTCACTGGGTATTTTAAGGTAATTTAAATTAGGAGTTCAAGCATGTATTTCTTTGAAGTCATTAATGAAGAAAGAAAAAGAATTCTAGCAGACATTCAATAACGAAGTACGCAAATCACAAGAATGTGAGGAGAGGCTTCTAAGCTGAGTCTTAAGGTTGTAATTTCAACCACCTTATAAACTGTCCTTTTTATAGTTTAGACTCATTGGAATGACAGTATTTAGCTTATGTTTAAAAGAAATCCCTTATGCAACAAGCGGGGGTGGAGGGAGAGAAATAAAGTAGTGTGAAATGTGGTTTACTCTTATGCCTGTGTATAACGCAAACCTGTAAGTCACAAAATCCAGTGGGTTACAATGTATTTGTAATATAATGTACCAAAATCTGTGAACCACAACCAAGGACTGGGCCAGTATAGAAAGCATGTAGAGCAACTGCATTTCCTCAAAATTTCCTCTGAAAAGTATTTCTTATAACAAAGCTTGTAGTTCTAGGGAAAGCAAAATTTTACATGTAGAGAAAGAGGCAAAGTGAATTTTTGAGGAGAAATCGGAGACATCCTTAAAAACCAGAGGAATGCCTCTCAGACTTCAAATTTACCTACTGCAAATAGGAAAACAAGCTATTCCTAGACCTCTGGAATGCAGTCTGGGCTTTTGGTCACAGTATTTTTTAATTTTTTTTAAAGTAGGCAAAGTGGTTTGGAACAGCAGATCCAAGTTCTTCCAGACACTGTTGGTTCAGCCGTATGTCAGAAATTCTTCATAGCTGCTTTCTTGCAAGTTGAATTGAACTGTAGTTGGACTTATTTTTATAATAGGAATTAGATCGCTTTCACATGCCTGATCATGGGCTGAAGTCAGGGATACAGTGTTCTTTGTTTGCATTTCACTGCCTTCCAGGGTGACAAATGTGGGTTTCAGGAACTAGAGTCAGGAACCAAGAGGAATCTCTACTTTGACATTCAAAGCCAGGGTAAAGGCTGCTGAAAATCCATCTATGGGTTTCAAGTCCAAAGGTGCAAAGCTGTGTTTTGACAAGTAGCAAAGTCCTGGTGTTAACTGAAACAAAAGCTCTTGAAACCAGAAGCAGTTTAGAGAGGAGATATTACCTTAGTCGATGTCGGGTGCTAGGTGGGAATCCACAAATCTAGCACACTGTCCCAGGGATGGTCATCCATTCTTTATTCTATTCTGCCTACCTAATACATAACTGCACCTAGGCATACATATTCATTAGGATGATTGAATAGCCCTTTTCTGCATGAGTATTAAATTTTGCAGCATCTGCAAAACACTTGTGCGCAAGCGTGAGTTCCTCGGTTGTCATTTGGGGAAGGATACCCTTCCTCACATAATCTTTTTAAGGTATTGAGTCACCTCAGGACAGTAAAATTTACTGTAAGTTTGCCAATTTCTGGAGGATGATAAGGATGTCCTTTGAAGTAGCCACAGCTCTGACTTAATTGGTATAGGAGTACATATTTTGACATACGAGAGAACCTTGAGGTGATTAACTACTTCTTGTTATCCCATCCTTATCACTGTCAGCTCAGTGACCAACTATTTTCTCACACAGTAAGAAGCTCCTTAATTAGCTCATTTTTGTTAGTATATTGTTATAAACAAAGCAGAGGCCCGTCCTTGGTAACACTGGGCTGAAATGATGGCCAGCAGTGAAATAAAGGAGAGTTCTGCTGTTGACATCAGTGAAATCAGGATTTTAGGCCAGTGTCTGGGGAAACAGACCATATTAATACTAGTTTGGCAGTTTCAGTGTTCTTTTGCATGTGTACCGAGAACTGTGCAGTCTTACGTTTCACTGTTAAATACTTTGCAGCATCTTCCTAGACTGTGATGTAGATCATTGTTTTACAGATACAGAAGTGGAGAGGAGAAAAAACATGCACCTATTCTAACCTTTTTACGTTAACTTCTCTGTCTCTGGAGTAAACTCTATCACCCGCTATAGCAAGATCAGTAGTACAATTGAGATTTCAAACAGTTTAGCTTTCATTGTTGACCTCAGTGCTTACCTTCTACCTATATCAGAAATAACAAGAGTGCATCCTTATGAAATTAATTACAGCATTTGTTGGGCTCATTAGCAGTGGAATGATGAGTCACCATTCATTTGAAATCTATGCTCATGTTTAGCCCTGTAATTTCTGCTGAAAATCAGGAACCTTTCTCAGACAAAAATATTACTGTCTTTATATTATCTGGGTTTACTTTCTGAAAGATTATTTTAACACTCTTCAAGCAACCAATCTTTTTGTAGTAGGATTAATTTAAGTAAATGAGAAAAAGACAGCAGATTTTAAAATCTAGATTTTTTGCATGCTATTTTTAGATTTACTTGCTGTAAATGTTATAGTGAGATAAAGATATATATGCACCAAGAGTTAGTATTGATGTACTAAACTTATTGTGTGAAGTAAAGTTATATGTTGTACCTGTCCTGTTTCTGGGAAGCTAATCCTAAAGTGCTGCTCCTGTTAAGCCTTAAAGCAATTAGGTAAAATTGTCTTCTTTGTTGCGGTTCTTTCCACAGAGGAATTTCCCAGGTCATGACAGTGAATAAATGCTTTATTAGTTCCGTTGGCTTTAGCTGGTTCTTTAGTTCTGCTGAAGCGACCTTTATACATCAGGGATCTTGTACCAACATGAGCGGGATTAGAGCTACCTTCTATTTGTCTCTTTAAAACATTTTACCATCTAGGCACAAACACACCATTTCCTTGAGTGTTATTTCTCTGAAAATCCATGGTGATGACAACATAGTTATATATATGTGCAGTTTTAATGAACAAAAGTTATATGGCTGAATTTCAATAAACGTCTAAAATTCAGCTTTTGTAAATTGCTATCCTCTGATCCTGCATGAATTTACTATCTTAATTACTTACACAATGGTTTTGGTGTGATGTTATGATCAAACTATTTGTAGATGCATGTCACAAGGCTTTGGAAGCTCCTGACCCCAAAGTAAGACTCCTCGTAAGTGAACTGCTTGCTGTTGTCCCCCCTTTTCCTGGTTTTTCCTCCCACAAATGGAGACATTCCATTTTTTGTGATGACTTAAAACAAAGGAAAATCTTTATTACTCAATTTTGTGGTATGAAAAAATAGATCATATGAGTTGTTTATCTAGTTCAGCTAAGAAAGAAGTTGTACATTTGAAAGTCTAGATGTTAAAAGCGTTCTTGGCCTAATACAAATATTATTTCTACCTCCAAAACTTGTCACCACTTATCTTTTCGCCACTAGGGGTACAGCACTTCTGGTTTTGTCTTGCATCACTTCCAGACTTCCCAGATGTGGCAGGGAACATGCTGTTGTTAAATCACTTGGATTTAGGTGGCAACTGTGGAGAACTTGGATAAACATTTTACTTTTGGTTTTTTTCCCCTAACTGTCCATCTTTAGGATTGCTAAATTCTGTGGCGTAATTTAGTAAGAGCAGTCCCTGGGGTGTTTCAGGGAGTGTATCATCTAGCTAGTATGGTCTGTCAGAGCTTCTTGCTGCTGATTTAGTATACCAAAAGAGCTTCTGTTCTTTTGTACTGAAGGTGGAGTCTGGATTTAATCTTGACATCTTCTAGGTTTGACCGTCATGAACTATTATGCATTTCATGCTTCTTGTCAAGTAAGTTTAGAAAGCCTTCAGTAAATATGGTTAAGATAGTTATGGTCCAATAACCCACTGAAACACATGAAGATAGAGTTTGTTTTCCTATAATGAGCACATGGCACTTTTTTGGTATAATACTTGGGCAAAGTCAATATCATGCTACATCTGCTAGTAGTTGCTTAGATATGAAATCTGTTTGTGTTACAGAAGATAAAGTGCTCAAACTTGGACACTTTTTGGCACATGGGAAGCGTTTGTTTACATTGTTTATTATGTAGGAAGCAGATATCCTCAAGCACAAGGATTTCTGATTTTTATTCTGTGATCTCATAATTGAATTTGAGATGTGTTCATCCATTTACACTGGCATCCTTGGATGCAATTAAGATCCATAATATATTGTGATAGTTCTTTCCATAAACTGATTCGGTAATATGTGGAAAATCTATTTCCTTTTTAGTCTAGAATTTACTGCATTTCGTTTTGAATTAAGGGTTATTTTGTATCTTTCTGTCAACCTACCCTAAAGAATTTTCTCTGGAACCAGACTTTGACTTTCCCTGTCTGGGCACTTCATAGTCTCTTTTAACCATGTGGGTATCAATGCCTTCAAAAACCTTCCTTGTTGTTTTCCCTCGGCTCTTTACACTCTGTAATGCTTTGAGTTTTATCCTTTAATACGGTTTTGTACACTGGCAACTTTCACTGGGCTGAGGCTAGAGTCTCTTGGTTGGTTTACTGTAATCAATATAGACGTGTGTGACAAGTTCTGGTTGCTTCTGATGCACGTTGCCTTATTCATCAGTGCTCAATTTCATCTACAGTGGAGGTACCTCTCTTCCTTTCTAGCCACTATTAATTGTCTCATCTTTTTTTGTGCTTTTCCTATTTGCACATAAGACTAATAAACAGGCGCTAAATGTATCCCCTATTCCTGACCCCTTCTGAGAAGCTCTTCTCATACTGCCAAGGTCATACATTTCCTAGACATAACAAGCTGTAGCAACAAAACATTTTTGCTAATCCATCTGCATCTACACAAAAACTTGATGGTGTAGCTACTTGCTCGCTGCATTATTTTTTTTTATAATTGTGACTTAATCCGTCAGAATCTCAAGGATAGACCAATGTTTTAGGTTCTCTACTGGCATACTTTTATTTAGTTAATTAGATTCCCAAATCACAGACTTCGGCTTAATTCAGACAAGGGTGTAAGTCTATTCTCAGAATGAATTAATGTTGTTTAAATATATACTTGCTATTCTGGAAGACCAAGGTAGATTTAAGGGTTTTCTGAACTACTGTAGCAGAATTTCATATAATTCTAAGTTGCCTATTTTGCTGAAGTTAGGTATTACCAAAGCATGTATTTGTTGTTAGACTTCAAAAGGACATACCATAATTAATATATGTCCATGAAATAAAGTTTATCTGTTCTGTTCCATATCTTTGCCCATTTTAATCTTGCAACGCTGTTTTATAATTTAGGGTTTCTGGGTAGTGTCTTGTAAGATAAGTCTTTAAAATCTACTTTGAATTTCAAATAAATTATATCAACCAACTGGGCTCTTTGTCTGCTGTTTTGTTTAACAAGCTCAAGAATTTGAGTAGATTAGTGATGTGTGGGTTTGCTTTGCAGCAGCTGTGCTCTTTTGCCTTTATCATGCAACATCAATTGTGGGAGTTTATTTCTATTTTTTTTAATTGTCATTTTGAAATACTCTTCTAATACCAAAGTCTGTTTTATGGGTGGAGAGATTAGAAATTATCACTAGTTAATGTGTCTTTATCAGAATAATTTTTTTATTGCACAGTGTCTATGGAATACACAGTAACATACCATTAGACCTATGAAAACAGAAGTAATTTTTCTGTAGAAAATGTAATGTGAAACAGGGAAGGGATATCCTGTGTTATTTTACTAAAGATTATGTATTAAACTTGCTTATAGCTCTGGTTAAGTTAGCTTGCCGTTAACTAGCCAATTTCATCTGAACTCACTTTGCAACATAGTGAATGCCTGAAGGTCAAGTTTTTAATGGAAGTAGTTGTCACATTGCAGCCTCTCTTCTAAAAGCTGAATTGGTGATGAGTTTGATACCTTCTGCGATTTACAAAACCACTGTCATTTCTTTGCTGCATGTCTGTCTTTGCTGCGGATCTTAACGTGAATGTAGTATTATCAAATGTTGTTCAATAATATACAAAACAAAACCCAAAACAATCAACAAAAGCAGATCAGCAAGATCTGTCAGCAACACACTTAGGATTTTTGGTTTGTGGTTTCTAATTTTTTTTTGCTTCCTTGAGCTTTGCTTGTAAAAGGTGTCTGACTATTAGAAGCTGTTTGTATGTCTGAGGTACTGTATCAAATAATTTAGATGTCAGCTTAATTGATCTGGATTTGTGAAGAGCTTCACAGAGTAAGTGTTGGTGAAGGCGTGCACAAGATAACGAATCATAACTTGTAGTTGTTTGTTTAGTGAATGGTGAGAAGGGAAGTTTGTAAGTTGCTGTTACTGTGAGACTACAGGCTTCTCTTTCTTGTTCAATGTTGTCTCTATTGGATTTTGCTCGTCTTCCTGCATACTGTTTTCCTTAAGTGTTGGTTTACTTTGAGGATATTTAAGACTTAATACTCTAGGAAGATTTTTTTAGATTTGGGTTGGTTGTATCTTGATGACACCTCAGGAGAGGGGAGGAACAAACTTTCTGTGCTCATTCTAATGAAAAGATCTAGTAGGCAAGCTTTCCTTTTTCTCACCGATAGAACTACCATTTATATAACCTAGTTCCATTTCAGAAGGAGGAGTATTCAAATTTAATATTTAAGGGCTCTGTTATATGAGAAATACTTGTCTGCTGTTGCATGACTTTCAAGAACTGTAGCTTCTATCAGGTTGTGTATCTGGGCATCTAAGTTTTTGCGCTATATCTGAATACTCAGCCAAGAGATGCATTTCTTTTGTTGGAAGACCTTTTTCTACTTTTTGACATCTAGGAAATGAATCATTGCTGGTGATTCTGGAAAGCTCATAAATTTACACACTTCAGTTTATTGTGTTGTATGTGGAGGATGGAATGAATCAATGGAATTGTAGTTGTGCTTAGTCTGAAAACATTCTTGTTTCAAAGAGCTTTAGTTCAGCTATTACAGCAGCTTATGCTGGCAGAAGGATTCTAACTGACGAGCAATTCAGTTGAGTCTGCAAATACAGGGTTAAGTTTATTAGCAAATGCTGAAGAGTAGATACTCCCTGCAAGTGTCTTCAACAAGGTTTTTACCACAGAAATTCCATTTAAGTTGGGCAAAACTGGTATTTGTAGATAACAGTTAATGTTTTACATTTCTGTGGGAAACTTCATAAATAACACTGATTCCTGTTTACCATTCTTGTCTTGGTGTAGAATAAAGATTTCATAGTACTGCTTACTTTACAAATCAAATCAATTTGATTATGATCAAATAAGATCTCAACTATGGTATAAATTACATCTTAACCTTTTAAAGGGGTAAAAAAGGGTATAACTTGAAGGTATTCTTTGAAAACAAATTATTCATATCCAAACTATGATCTTTGCAAATTTTTGCCTGGAGAAAAGTGTATCACAAAAATACAAAGTCAAGGCAAGTTTATAATGAAAATACTAATGCAGCCCTACTTATTCTAGGGCAGGCAGACCTCAGTGCTTATTCTGCAGCATTTGTGGTATCTTTCAGAAACAGGATTTTTAATATGCATTTAAAGATATATTCTTGTATGTAAAATCAATTTTGTGCAGAATTTTTGCAATAGTGAAAAGAAAGAAAAGCTTGAATGCTTCCTCTCTTTCATCTCTTGTGACTGGAAGAACATTGTGAAATAAGCCATGCTTGATTAATGTTTGGTATGATAATGTAAAGGGCTTTGAAGAATCCCATCTGTTCATCATCAGCTGGGAAGTTAAACTTTTTTATGTATCTTAAAAAGAAATCAGAGCAGCAATGTAAGGAGGAAACAGCTGGCAAAGGTCAGGCTGAACTAGCAACCGAATTTTAATAATTTACAGGGTGGGGGGGGATTTAGTTCTATTTTCATGCCTTTCAAACTGTCCTGCATATTTTCTTTATTATCTCATAATTTTAGAAAATGCTGGATTTTCTTCTCCTGCTGTCTGTTCTTTTTTAGGTTTGAGAGGAGGTAGCGAAGACAGAATTTGTAGGTTTGTATAAAACAATTGTGTTAGCAATTTAGATTTTTTTTTTTTTCTAAGTATTGCTATCTAGGAGCCAAGCATGGGAGCATCAGACTTACAGTAAATAAAATGAAGAAAGCAGCCTGAGTCAGGCTTGTCTTATTTAGTCTAGACAGTACTTTTCGTGCCAGACATTGCTGGTCTCATTTCTGCTTGCCAGAGCTACTCTGATACATTGCATTCCTGGTTAGCTTTTATCAAGCAAGAGAGCTTTCTTTTGCATGATGGTTAGCTGCAAATGTTTGTTCTCCCTTTGCAGTGTTGTTGTAATCTTATATGTATTTATCATATTGTTTGTGGAAAATGCAATTAGACATTTGTCTGCCTAATCTACACTTCAGCAATGGAAAATTTTTAAGTTTATCAAATTAATGTTGGTTTTGCCCTTCTGATTGCAAACTACCAGATAAATTAGCGACATAATGCAAAAGTCTTCTGTAGTCTTGGCTGGTTTGTGCAAAACTTAAACTTGGACTGGAACTAAAAATTGCACCTTCTTAGCTAATGTTACAGAGAGCATTAGCAGTACTCAGAATATTTTGTATTGCAACAAGGCCCAGGGGTTCCACAGAGTTGTGCAGAGTTCATATGTGCAGTAAACTACATGCTAAAATTGGGAAGCAATAAAATCCCTTCAGTTGCAGTGATGTTTGTTATTAATTGATAAGAAGATAATATTAATTGATAAGGATAATATTAAGTATAGTGCCCATGAGCATGCCTTTATTTTCTTTGTTTTACATTATCAAAATCTGGTTTAGAGTGTCTGGGAGCTACATGGAATATCCTCTTGTGGGCTGTGGCGGCAAGATAGCACCAGCTATTCCTAATGGTCTTGAAGCTTGACTGGTGTTGTAAAGAAATGAGTCTATCCTGCCACTTACTTTTTTATTTTATTTGGATATTCCACCACTGGTAGTAGATGAAAGCACACAGTGCTACCCTAGTGTATTCTGAACAGAGGTTAAACTGCCCTAGACCATTTGCCTTGAGTCAGCTAAATGAACCTGAGCCTAAGAGTAGACTTAGCTTTTGCTTTGTGCCTGGGGCCCCGGCACAGATGATGTGACTTGGACATAACACTTGCATCCCCATGCAAAGACAGGACCAGTGTGAGGGTTCAGGCAGAGCTCCTGAACTTGGCAGATGCCACCCTAGAAGAAAGGGAAGAAGCAGTAGTATTCCTGCGCTGGTAGGAGTGTTGTTTGGCCAGCTGGCACCAACAGTCACAGCAACAACCACTGTTTCCTAGAAGACTGGGAATACATTGTAGTAGAGCTGTTAAGTTAATGTCCAAAGGCTCAATAGGGACTGGGGTGATGCTTGTTACTAAATGAGGCCTGAAGTTATTTCCTTGTGACATTTTACATTCATTTTAATCATTTTCAATGCTGGAATTTTCTTCCTCTCTGAAGCTCAGGCTCTCTGTCTTCTGAGGTCAATTAGAAGGGATAGTTCTGAAGATTTCTTTCGTAAGGATCAATACAAGGAAATAAAATTACTCCTCACTGTGTTGCTGAGCCCCCTAGAAATCTCATATTATTATTTATGACTCCTCCAACACTCAAGGACAACTTATATGCTGGTCTAGGAAGAAAAAACCCAAGTCCTTCACTAGTGTCTGTACCCAAGCTGTTGATAACAGCTACGTAACTGGCCCATATAGCTCCCATGATGTAGAGTAGTATCCTTGATTCTAGTGGAAGCTGCAGCATTTCAGTTAGCTATGCAATGTCCTTTTGATTATGAACTAACATCTTAAAGAACTAGGGCATGTTGAGAAGAATTTGAATATCAAAAGAACAGCCATATCAGAGGGATCTCATAAATGCTTTGATGTTGGACCATGTCGGCGCCTACTGGAACTGCACTTCTGGTAGGGAAGACCAATCGAGATGGTCAGATGGCTGGCAAAAACCTGCTGGCAGTTAGTCACATCCACACTAGCAGGTGGATGTTCAATACTGGACAACTTATAAACATTTGATGTGATTTTGTGCCTACCTATAGGTACAGACAGGCACTTAAATGGCAGCATCTGCCTGTGTCCAGTCGAAGAAGATAACATCATTAAACTTATGTACCTTCTAATAGATTGCTGTATTAATAATATCAACTTCTGTAGTATTTTGACCTCTGTCGCTGCCTGATTACATGTAACGTGGGAAGAATTCAGTATAGACTATGTCCATGTACCGCAATGGATGTCTTTATACACCAGTGTCAAATGAGATCTGTAGAAAAAATGGGCTGTGCAGGAAGGATTGTAGTAACTCTTCAGAGAAATCAAATTCTGTGTAGGACAAAACCCTATTGTCTGTTCTAACCACAAATCCATTGGCTGCAGCAGTTACTAAGCATCCTTGAATACCATGGATAAGGAATCAAGCATTGCTTTGCAGACTGGGGCTGGCTCAGGCTCCACATAGAAAAACAATACAATAATCATCTGACTTCTCACTCAGCTGAAACGGTTCAGTCCTGCCACTGTGGGGAAGTGGTGCCCAGCTCTCCTCGGGGATATAGGGCCCATGCCTTATTCTCAGAGGGCAGTTGTTTACCCAGCAGAACTGTGGTTCTGAGGGATGGTTGTTATGAGTCCCAGGACTTTCTCATTTTTCCACTTTTGCAAATCGAACTTACTACAGACCCTTAGTTGAGAAGGAAGTGAGGGAGGTTTACAGCATCACACTCTTCATTACTTCCTTTGAGCAAAGTTGTCTTAGTAGTCACTGTTACTGGGTTAGTAATTGGTACTTGGAGGATTGTGTATCTCTACAGTGTGATCTATGTTAGTTAAAACTTCTTGAAGGTTTACTATTAGTTTTATTACTTGAAGGTGTGCTATTACTTATTCAGCAGAGGAACTCTGCAGCTGAGGGCCTCAAAGCAGCTCACAGTTTCATTGCATGTGCTTAACAGCTGTGTGGTTTGCTCCCTTGCTTGTTTGCTGCTGGGTAGCACTGTGGAAGAGTGGAGACCAGTTCGTCTGTCTAAAGAAATGATTCCCATTGCTAGTGGTAGCTAAATAACCATGTTTTTGAGGAGGGGAGAAGGGAATTTCTATTGAAAGTTGGCAAGGTGTTGTGCCGTGAGAAGCTGAGGTCTTAGGGAGGAATCTAACAATACAAGTAAGGAACTGGGACTGACCGTGAGAGAAGCATAGAGCTTGACAGAATCGGCGTGTTTAACAGGAAGGGGAAATAGTTTTGCTGTGAAAGAAAGCCATATGGTTATGGAGCATTTGTAAGAGATGTTCAATGGTGCAAGCAAAGAGAAAGTAGATGGGGAAAGTAATGTGGAACTGGGAAACAGGCAGACCTTCTGATGAGATGAGAGACAGGCTGCAAAGGGGGAAGAGGAGCGGTGCTCGGCTTTATGGCTACAGGGGTACGGCGGGGAAGTGAACAGAGATGTAAAGTCAGCTGGGCTTAGGTTCTACTTTTAACGTATCTGGTGTGCAATGGCAATTGTGAGAAATGGGGAGATGTTTAAATGCACCATGCTTCACTGTCCATTGTGGGAAGCACTGTGTGCTAACAAAATTGAGCTCCAACTCATGATTTTGAGGACGACTTTTGCCTATTCCTCCCTGTTTTCTGAGCTGTCTGTGATACTTCTTTTGCTACGTTGATATAATAGGAAGTGATATAATCCCTATAGTCTTTATTTGTAAGGTGTTGAGCTGACAAGACAATGAGAATGCTAAAAACATGGAAAAGCAGGTGCTTAATTGGAGGCTAGTAAGTTTTCCCAAACTGTATTTTGACAAAGAGTACAAATGAATTTATTTTAATTTTTTTTGTCAGTAGTTTCTAAGTCTCATTTATTAATTCTTACATCATTCTGTCTCTTTTTTTTTTTTTCCTAAAACAGGATGATACCTCTTTCATCTCAGACACTGATGATGAATCTTCATCATGGCCAAACGCAGGAATATGTGATCAAACCTAAATATTATCCAGCAAAAAAAGTTCTTTCAGGAGAGCAGTCCACTGAGGGCTCATTACCACTGAGACTGGGCCAGGATCAACTTGCATCACCTTTTCAATGTGAGTACAACTGCAAAAAGTATGCTCCCTTCTTCCTCCTTTCCCTAAGATCCTGGAAATTTCTTTTGTTCACCTGAATTGCAGTAACACTTCAAGACAAAAATATTAAAATAATTAAACATGAGATAATTCTTAGATTAGCAAATGCTCCAAAATTCTGTATCCCATTGAGAGGCAAAACAGATTTCCTGGATGAAGAGAAGAAAATAAAAACTGATTCACTGCTGGAATCTTTCATAATGTTATCTCTAGATAATAGTTTTTCCTTCAGTTAAAGGGTGCTTTGTGAGCATTTGCTAAAGTAGGCATAACCCTGAGTGTAGTCAACATCAGATGACAGTTCCCTTGACTTCATTATGATGGATACCCTTCTTGGAAAGCTGGAGTCCAGGATTGTGGTCTGATTGCTGATTACTTTCCTCTATATTTAATTTATTATGTGTTTATGAACTTCTTTACAGTATGGAGGCTGTTTCTGCTTCATAGTTATAAAAAAAGGATTGTGTAGGTGCCCAGCTTGTGGCCTTGGCTCATGCCCCGTTGTGTGGGGAGCTTGAGGACAAGTTTTGGCGTAATAGATGAAGAACTTGATGAATTATCAGTGAGGTATTACAGAGCGTCTGCTGGCTTGATTTGGAGAAAAGCTCCTGCAGTTAAATAATGGACTGATTAACACAGAGACCTAAAGTACTTGCAGTCTGCTAACAGACTTCCTCTACTTCAGCACAGAGAAATACTTTCTCCTGAGGATTTAGGGAAAGCCTTTCTGTCTATATCTGTAGATATGGTTTCTTTGCATGTCTCTCCATTTCTGCATTGTGCATGTTTATGGTCTGTCCATTTATGTTTAAAAACAACCCACTGCATCCTTTTCCTCATGTTCGTCAATGGTTAGTTAGAATCTTGGCCTTAATGGGAGGAATAGGGCACAGACGGAAGTCTTTCAATTAGCAGTTTCAGAGTCGTATAGTATACTGGTTGCAAAGCACTACATCCCTTTTTTAGAAGCTTCAAAAAGATATTTAATCACATTGTCAACATCAACCAATAGTTGCTTTTGCAAATAAGATACCATTGCTTTTCTTCCAGCTATCTATAATTTTTCTGCAAATAAGATATTAGTGGCCACTGGGACCAAATTGTGTCCTTCTCTTCTGACTAAACAAATAGGTTGTCAGATTTTTTTTTTCCTTCTGTCATAGCGTAAGGAGAAATAACTCCATGCGGCTCTAAGACAAAGGAAGCCAGGGCTTATAGCTCTTTCTAGCTTATTGGAGCTCCTCTCTTAATTCTAGTACTCTGAGGGATATGGGTGGGAGAAGCAAAACCAGGAGCTGAAGATGCAGAGCATTTTTTTTATCAAATCCGTAGGAGTCCCACAGTGAGCAGTGCATTAGTAAAACATTCTACCTTTCTGGGAAAGCATATGATTCCTAAAACACCCAAGGAACAGATAGTTAAAATACTTTTTGTGGTCTTGTAAGATAAGCAGTGACTAAAGTGTTGCCACAGAGGTAAAATGCAGGACTAAGTCTATTTATATGCTGTTGAAATTTCTGATACTATGCTTTTGAGCAGCCTTAAAAAGATTACTTAACCTGTCTTGCCTCCACTTCTACATTTGTGATGTGGAAGTCAGCGATTGCAACTTCTGATGGTTTAGATACCTGTCAGTACAGAGTGCAGTTTGAGCTTTGTGTTACTAGACTTTAAGACTGTATATCCCTAGCCTCAACAGGAGACCTAGAACATGGCCAGCTATATCTACTTAGGGTGGCTTCTGGTTTCTAGAGGTGCTGGAACGGATTCCAAGGATAAAAGCCTACTTTATTCCATTAAAAAATTGAGTGATAAATTTCTACTGTCATATTTTAATGTTAGGGGTGTTTGAATTAATTGCAGTGAAGTAAGATTAGGGTGAGAAATTTCATGTCAGGTGTTCTGTGATAACCAATATGCAGTTCCTAGCCCTGTCTTGAATCATGGAATTGTCAGACTTGGAAGGGACCTCTAGAGATCATCTAGTCCAACTCCACTGAGGGAATGAGTTCCTGCAAATTATGTCATGCTTATGGCAGGGCTGACATTCATTGTCTAGTTAATATAAGGAAATTTAGGACAGTGACTGATGATATCATGGTATTCTGTCTATGCTGTTAAATATATAATCTTGCTTCATGGCAAAGCCTCATTTCATTGAGCAAAGGAATCGGTAATGGAAATGTGGAGATACTTGGAAAAGAGGAGGGGAAAATATAATAATTTTAATAAAAAGCAAAAGCCAAAGTTAGTACTGAATACGTCAAGACCTTTTTTTTCTTTCCTTATCATTAAAACCCTTTTTTTTCAGAGAAGAGAAGAAATAGTAGTTAGAATAATACTTGGTGGCATTGCCCAAGAGTCTGTAGTTAACAATTTACATGGGATCATGGGATGCAAAGAAAGGCAGTGGTTTGTTGGGTTTTTTGGTGTTTTTTTTTTTTTCCTGAGCATTTCTGTGCACTTTGTTTTAAGTATTAACACTGTGACAGATACTGGCACCTGTGAAAGATGTCCTCCATAGAATAGACCTATTTTTCCAGCTGTGGCTGCAATTGGTGTTGATTTTTTTTTGGACTTCTACAGATGATTTCAGTCCTGTGACATGAGGTGAGCAGACTTGAAACTGGAACAGATGCCAGTCCCGAGATACCTTTAGAGACAGGTCTGTCCTGGCAGAGACAAACCAGATGTGGACTAATGGTGCTTTGGGAGGATAACTGTCAACCCTGAGTAGGTGTTCCTGGGCATCTTCTGACTCATAGACAGTCACTCATGTTTGAATGTTCCATTTTAGTGCTGTCAGATCAGCTTTTGGAAATACTAGAGAAAACAATGTTAACGATTAGTCAAATTAAACATTTTTCAATTAAAATTCATCTAAGGCTCCTCCTGGAATATTTATTCTGGTATATTTATAGGCAGTTTCATTTCACTTACAGCTTTCAGAACATGAAGTATAGTAGTCTTATTAAAGACAGCAAAATGGTTTATTCTTTCTGTCCTTTCAACTGAATTTTACCATAAAAAAACGCATCAAAAAAGCTTGAAAATTAAGTAAGCCCTTGGGCTTCCAATAATAGCATTTAAAGTCACCCCGGGGTGTGACGTGCAGTTACCTGCCAGCAGCCATTTCTGTTATCAAGCATTTTGATCTTTTGTGGAGTGGGATATACACCACACCTTCTCCTAAGACTATCTAGTGGAATTAGTCATAAAGCTCGCCTAAATATTTTAAGTTCTTTAGCACTAAATTTGTAATGCTCATTCATTGTGCCTAATGGGGGCTGCTATTGCAACTGTTCAGAGTGATTTTTAAAGAGTTGAAAAACCCACCCTGGAAATAATGTTAAAGATCTTGAATGAAACTTTTTTTTTTTTGAGTTCACTAACTCAACCAAATTTTCAGAGTAGTCCCAATTTCACTCCATTATTAATTCTTATGCCTAGTATTGTAATATAGTTCTATTTATATGGCCATATATAGCTTTTTTCAAAGCGCTTATACCACATTCAGTACAGAAAAAGAGAAATCAGGACCCATAAATATGGTATTGTACAATTTTAGAGTGCTTATCTTTAGAGTTGAAATGCTATTCTGTTCATATGCTTTTAAATCATCTGTTGTTAAAGTTATTATATTCTAAAGCATCTATCTGATTCTATTTAATCAGTACACTGATATATTTAAATTACTGCAAATTAATCTTCAGATACCTTTGTGTAGAATTAGCAAATGTTTAAGTACAAAGGTTTGGAAATTCAGAGCCTTCTTAAGCAAATGAAAATAGCTTGGTGTTGGGTAGACTGACAGCTGCAGAGAAGCTATAAATATGGTTTAGCACCAGTAGGAAGATTGAATACATAGTGATGAAAATAAGCTTGCAGTGGAATTGATATGATCAGCAAAGAATAACTAAAAAGGATGAGATCATGTGGATCTCAACATTTGTAATGTAAACATTAAAAATCCTTTGAGACATGTGAGGCCAACTATATAGCCTATCTTGTATAAGCTCATCAGCTCTGAGTAATTCTCAGGGGATGCATTGCTTTCTTAAAAGTACACACCAGCACACTTGACCTATAATCTGTCTGAATATTTGAAACATCAGGGTTAAAAATCCTCTAAAAGTCCAGCAGTAGGAATGGCATCAGCACAGGAATTTCAACTGTAAAGTTCTATTTGCAACGTAGTACTCTATAAAACAGTAGGATGATGATACTTTAAGTAATTCAGCTACATATACTTCAGACATTTCCCACTGCTGTTTTAATGGCACTGATAAATAGTAACCATGAGTCAGCATGAGCTGAGCATGGATCCTCTAAATATCAGTGTACATCTCCCTGGCTTTATAAATGTAATGCTGAAGAAAACTAGATAAATGAATTTTGTGCTGTTTCTATTGGTCTAAAATGTGTAAGAACCCCATAATAAGCAAAATCTGAACTGAACATGCCCTTTCTGGAATTCCTCTCGATGCAGTTACTGTGAGGACAGCTTATTATAGCACTAAGAGGCTAGGATGTTCTCAGTTTTGCGCTGTCCACTTCTGGTGTTGAATGATGCTTCAGAAAATGCATTTAAATATACCCCTTATTTTCCAGAGTTGAGAGCTAGTTTTCACTAGTGTTGTATGTTTTACCCTTCCAGCTGAACAAAAGTAGAATTTCTGCTTCTGAAATCTGTTGCGCAGTCTCGTTGGAGTTTGTGTTGCTGCATGTGTAGGACACTTTAGCACACCCCTCACTGGGCTACAGCTCCCCATACAATCATAGAATGTTTGGGGTTGGAAGGGACCTTAAAGATCATCTAGTTCCAACCCCTCTGCTGTGGGCAGGGACACCTCTCATTAGACCAGGTTGCTCAAAGTCCTATCTAGCCTGGTCTTGAACACTTCTAGGGATGGAACATCCACATCTTCTGTCAGTGTGTACAATGATGATGCCACCACTTTCCTGTTTTAGAGACTTGTGAAAGTATATTTATTAGTTCCCGAGGCAACCAGAAATTGCACTAAAAGCAAAAGGAGACCTCAAGAGTAGGTATAGAGTACGTCAGCCACAGCTGGGAGGAAGTAAATAAAGCATGTGTTTATATAACAAAGTTATCTCTAGGATAAATGTATGTTTAAGAATGAAAATAATCCTAATCTGTTTACAATACGAAATGTATGTGAATTTTGTAATTGAAGTTGCATGTTAAATTTATACATTTAAATAATATGGAAGACATGTTCCCTTCTTTTCAGGTAGATAGGGGTATTTTTGGTCTTCACCAGAACTCCTTATAAAATGCATTAAAGAGATTTCTCCCCTTTCTATTTTAGGGAGAAAACAAAAACATTTTTGGAATTTAAGTAGTGCAGGTTACATACTGGTTAGTGAATACAGGTTTGCAGCACCTTGCCATGGCTTCGTTTTGTGTGTTGTGGCTTGAAGTTGGACCAAATATGAATGTGTGTGTATTAGACTTCTACAAGGTGCTTATGGTTCTGCGGGCAGCACTTAAATCCTTGTGTAAAGGTGAAGCTGAAACAATTATACGCAGTCATGTAACTGTTCTATCTGTTGATATATCCCATTGCCACATTTTACAACATAATTTTACATATGTTTATATACCTGAAATAAGATTAACGCGGAAGAAAGTGTCCCATCACTTAAAATTGTGAAATGTGGAATACTCTGTTAAAATTTTGACAAAACAATAGCTTTCCTACTATTGGAAGCATAATACACTGTTAACTTAAACTCTTTTTTTTTAAGCTCATACATAATTTACATGTGGTGGTTTCACTGATGACTTCATAGGTTGATTTAAGCAAAAGCAGGTGTCGCTTTGAAATTCCAATTTAAACTATTTTTTGTGAAATTGCACCATTCTGACTTCACTATGTGACACTTACATCACAATAATAGTATTTCCCCATCAGTAAGTATGGGCAAACAGCTGTAAAATGCATAAATGTTTTACTGTTTAAGAAAAAATGCATATAGAGATATGACACATGTTCCATGTAAATGCATCTGTGTGATTTGACATTCTGCCACAATTCAGTGTGTGTTGACTTTAGGGGGAAAAAAAGCTCCCTCAGGTCTTCAGTGGGTCAGATATTCTTTCTGCCCTTCTTGGTATTCATTTGTGGAACAGCTCTGCATAAACAGCCATTGGCTTGTCTTAACTAGAGCACTGCATTGTGTTCCTTGTAACTTCTGCCTACATACATATGTATGGATATTTGAGTTGAACACTGGTAACTTTTCTAAATAGAAGTTTTGGAAAATTTGGAGGTAAGGGAGGGATGTTAAGGCTATATTCTGATTAAACAAGGTATATCCAGCAGACTGACACGGATAAAAACTGAATGAAAGGGTAGAAGACTAGCAAGCAGAAATAATTGAAGAATGACAACACAGTCTATTTGAAGGGAATGTAGAGTCAAATTCACTTCAGTCATTCGTGGGAACTGACATCTATGTCTTGTTCCTGAGGTTTCGCAGAATCAAATACAAATAAGGGACTGGGTTAAGTGTATAAATGTCAGGCACTTTTTTTGTTTTGTTTTCTCAAGTGCAAAACATTGCATGTTATGTTTCAAAGAGCCTTTGCTCACTTTCAATCAAGAGATGAGAGGGATTTTTCAGGGACATTCTAAAATGTTTAAGAAAAAAATTTGGTTCAGTCATCATCAGAGTCTAACAACAGTGTGGCTTTTTTGATGACCAAACACAAATAGTTTTAGCAAAGCATCCTTTTCCTCTCTATCATTTGAGAGCATTGCCCATACTGCTATTGAAAGGCATGAGAGTTCATAACAGCCATTTGAAGTTTGCATTTGATTCCAGTGGGACTTGGAAACAAGAGGCTAAACTCCAAATATTACTTAAGTGGCTTAAATAAAAATAATAAAGTTCTTTGAAATCCTTGGAGACAGAACACCTCCATATAAATACAAACTGCCTCTCTCAATATACCATAGCTACAGGCATTTTAACATTACCCTTTCTAAGCTGTCTTGATGATTGTCTGTGTACCCATAAAGGATTCACAGTTGAGGAGGACACTAAATCAGCACTCCCAAAACATACTGTATGTCTCTTTTTGGACTCTGCAAAGATTTTTATGGCCACTGAGCTTACCAGTAATTAAATGTCTCTGTGACAGGCAAAGGCTGCTGATGCTTTTATAGGAACTAATTTAAATGTTACATTCTCCTAAAAATGAATGATCCTGTCTCTACACTTTAAAATATGGAGGCCAAGACTGATAAACGGCAGTAGGGGGAAAATGTTGGAAAAACAGATTGATGATCTGGCAAACGGAATTAAAATCAGTTCAAAACATGTTTTAGCTAGGGGAAAACACAGACTGAGACAAATGCATCTCAACTGCTGTGATGAAAGAGAATTGGCTCCAAAACCAAAGATTTCTCAAGAAGAAAAAGAGAAGAGGCTTTCCAGAAAATTCTGTAGGGGAAAACCTCTATGACGTGTTTGAAAAATAGTAATTTAGCTGAATATAGAGACAGATGGAGCCCACACAATTAAATATTAAAAGTCCTGTAGCCAGACCAACTCCCAAGTTGCTGTAATACAAGTCTTGGATACCAAGAATTGGTTCTGAATGTTGCAAGTAGCTAAGTCTGGTTTTACTCGTAGGAGATGTGAAAGTGCTCTTCTCTGACAGTGCCATTGCCCATGCCAGAAGGAATGAAGAGATGCTGACAAAAAAAGTACTGTGAGAAGAAGGTCCTTTCATACCCACTGAAACAGATTTTAGAATCAGTGACATCCTTATTTCTGTCCTTGTTTTTTTCCCCTTCAGAAAATTAAAGGAAAAAAAGATTTTGGCTTCATGCAGTGCTGAGGGGAGAGGATTTTGAATGGTGATTCAGCATGTGGAGAGGGCTAAGTTCATTTATAACTTAATTCCATGACGTTCTGTCCTTTGTCATTGTTTACAGTTTGTTGACTTCCTTAGTGCTTTCCAGTTGCTTCCTTTCAGGAAATGGACTGTTAAGTGAATATGCTTAGTAAGATAATATTAATTTAATTTTTATTCCCTATTCTTCCTGGAACTTTTAAAATGTTGTACCTAAGATTTGGTTTCTCATTTGAGGCAGCCACGTACCCTGGGAGAGGTAAACTGTGTCTATTTCAAGAATTTATTTTCTAAAGAAATAATGCTCTTCCAACTTAAGACTTGTAATGCTTTCACAGGGCAAGGTAAAGTCTCTTGTCTTGATCAAAAAGGAGTCTAGATAATTACCTTGGGCAAAATGCGTAATTTCAAATGAATGAGATCACGTGGGATTGAGTCTTGCAGCCAGTGCATAAAGGCCTAATTCAGGCCTAATTCAGGCCTTCTTGAAAGAGTCCTGTTGATAAAGTGGACAGCAGTGGTTGTATTTAGTTGGTAATACTAAAGTGTCAATGACACTAATAACCTGGGTTCATCTGTGCCCACCTGAGCTGCCGTATGGCGGTACGTTTATGTGTAAACCTGCTGTCTTTGCTCTCTGAACGTGCAATTCCTGTAGTAGTTCTACAGTAGCCTCCATCAGCAGAAAATTGCTTGCAGTGGGCTGTGCAATCATTACTGCTTTGTTACAGCTGAGACAAGCATTGTATAGAATGGCTTTCAGTCCTAGACATAAAGACAGTTGTCTATGTCTAAATGCAGGTGTTTTTTGCTTTTGTTCCCTTTTCCTTCAAGTGAAATCATTTTGAGTCCAGACACCTTTTAGGTACTTCAGAAACTGCGTAACTTGAATGGGCATTAAAAAAGACTTGTGAACCTGAATCCTGTGCTGAGTTGCTTACAGCTGGAGCTGTCTCCAGCCCCAAACCTGAATCATGGGTGTGAACTTTCACACATCAAACTGTTGAAGAGCTTGAAGTTCTGTTTCAGAAGTGTTTCACTCTGAAAAAGACAGGTTGTCTGGATGCTAAAATTTTGCTTAATTCCCACCTGGACCTGCGGCTGAACCACTTGTCTGCCTGCCTGTCCATAGAAGTGCCTGTCCATGGTTAGTAGGTCGAGGGAGGTTCTCCTCCCCCTCTACTCTGCCCTGGTGAGACCCCATCTGGAATATTGTGTCCAGTTCTGGGCCCCTCAGTCCAAGAAGGACAAGGAACTGCTTGAGAGAGTCCAGGGCAGGGCTACAAAGGTGATTAAGGGAGTGGAGCATCTCCCATATGAGGAAAGGCTGAGAGAGCTGGGTCTCTTTAGCTTGGAGAAGAGGAGACTGAGGGGTGACCTCATGAATGTTTATAAATATGTAAAGGGTGGGTGCCAGGAGGATGGAGCCAGACTCTTCTCAGTGACAGCCAATGATAGGACAAGGGGCAATGGGTACAAGCTGGAACATAGTAGGTTCCACTTTAACATGAGGAAAAGCTTCTTCACAGTGAGGGTGATGGAACACTGGAAGGGGCTGCCCAGAGAGGTTGTGGAGTCTCCTTCTCTGGAGACATTCAAAACCCGCCTGGACGCGTTCCTGTGTGACCTGATGTAGGTGTTCCTGCTCCGGCAGGGGGATTGGACTAGATGATCTTTCAAAGTCCCTTCCAATCCCTGACATTCTGTGATTCTGTGAAGTGCAGTGAACTAAGCCTTGTTAAACTCTCCTGCAGGATTAAGCTCCCAAAGGGGTGCTATAGTATAGTCATGGTGATGTTTGGAAAACAGCTGTAGTGAAGAGTCACGGATTTCCTCAAAGAAGCGTGTCTGAGCCCTAAAAGGTTTTGAACTAAGCAGTCTTAGATCCTCAGCATTTCCTGTTTAATGGGTTGGGCACATTCCTGTTGAGTGTGCTGGTTAGACTGATTGCTTCATGCAATTAACTTTTTTCATCTCTTGTACAGGAGACCTTGGGCTGCTTAGTGGGACAGCTCAAGGTTAAAATTTAAGCTTTTTAGCAATGTCCATATGTGGATCTTGTCTACATGTAATACCTTCAAAACAAGTAAATGAAAACTGTATTAAAAGAATTATTTCCCAATAAATGTAATTGAGTAAAATTGAGGGAATTCTGTCAGACATCTCCTAACCTCCTTGCAGTCTCTACTTTATTTGGGTTGGTATCTTTTTCAGGAATACCCTAAACTATGTTAAGGGAAATAAGGTTAAGCAAATTGAAGAGTGCCTCTCCTATTGCCTCTCGGAGTAGAGCAAAACTTTTGCTGTATTTTGGGGATGGTGAGGAGGAAAACAAGAAAAGTCCCTCTTTCCTCTGCTGTGGCAAGGAGCAAGGAAGAGATTGTATTGCTGTGATAATCAGGCAAAAAAAATAAGGCTTTTCCAGATAACTGAAAAGAAGGTATCTTCTTCCTTACCATGGAAGCATCAAGTGTTCCAGATGATTCCTTTACATGACTGTCAAGGATGTTGAAGAAGAAGCAAGCAGGGCTTAAAAAGCAGGTAGAGAAACAAGGCTGCAATAGAAGCAAGATGTTTGAGAGCTCATTTGTGACTGGAGGGAGAAGACTGGTAGGAGCACCTAAACAAGACAGGAGGAAATGATATGAAGATGTAGTATTGATATGGCTAGTCAGAAATAGGTATGTAGAGAAGTGTGTGCATGGATAATAGTGGCAATAATAGTGTATATTGTGTCTATGCATAATGTGTATACTGGTGGCAATATGAATGGCAACAAAAAGGACCCATGGAGGTCGCTGTTCAGTTACTGTGATAATAGGTAGCTGGATCATGTTTTGCTCTGTGGAGCCCCATTGCTTTGCAGAAAGGCAATAGAACTGAGTACTTGAAAAGTGACAAAATAGCAAAGCGTAAGCTTTATTAAGTAATGAAATGCCTGTAAGATCATACAAATGCACAAAAATAAGGAGTTACAGAAATAACAAAAGGTAGAAGTAAAAGGAATTAATTCCAGTAATGCTGGAATTAATTACATGTCAATGGTGTATAGCTGTTTAGATCTGGTAAATAAAGTATAGCTTGGCATACTGCCCTCCTATTCAAAATGTTTGACTGTGTGAGAATGCACACAGATACCTCACCTCATGCAGAACTTTAAGCATCAGAAAAGGCATTGGATCTTAGATGAAACAAAGCTGGATCTTCTTATTTTTAATGTCATTGCCATGTCTAATTTCTCCCAGTGCTTGTGATGAGAGAGCCAGGTGTGAGGTGTACAAGTGTACTGTAACAAAGTTTCTGGAAAGAGCAAAGATGCACTGCCCTACCTGAAGACAGGCATTGTATACTGAAGCAAAATTGAAATTACCCAGCATCTATGCCTTTTCTTTTTGAGTCCATGTAGTTGTCATACTTGTTTGTACTTCTGACTGTTAAAGAAAGAATAAGGCTCATGTTCTGCAGAGGTTTCAGATAGGTGAGGTTTGAATGCAGAAGGTTTAACTCCTATGCTCAGAGCCAAGTAAGGGCTGAGTTCGGTCCTGCTTAAGGTCACATAAGGAATGTTCCATATTTTCTTTGCTGGGATGACATCCGTATCAACAGATCAGAAAGGTGGTTCTGTGCCTCTTTGGCCTAGCCAGCAGACTGGGGCTGAGTGGGAAGCATCAATAGTGTACTGTTGGTGGAGAAAATAAGTTACACCAGCAGAAGCAGTGTACATACAGAACACAGAAGCTGTATTAAGCAATCCTGCTGCTCTCCCCAACACTGACCAGACCTCAGCTGTGTTATTGTCTAGTTTTGGACAGTGTATTTGAAGAAAGATGAGGAATCAAGTGAGTGGTATCGAAAGCAAAGCAAGAAAGAGCAGAGGTCTGCAAAATATGGCCTGTTAGACTGGAAAAGTTTAGATGGTTTTGGTCTGGAGAAAATGAGACTGAGGAAGATTGATGGTAGCAGTCTTCAAGTGCGATAGAAATTATTCCCCAGGGGAATAAGGTTTTGTCAAAGTTTGCTGTTGGTAAGGCAGGGCAGCAATACACTTGAATTGCAACAGTGGAAATGTGAGATAGGTATGAGGAATACCTTTATATAAGAGAGGCTGAAGCACTGGAATACATTTCTTAGAGAGGCTGTGGGATCTGCATAAAAGAAGGGGGTTGAGAGTAGGCTGGACAAACTTTTTGTGGAATGCTGCTATTTCATCCTGTTTTGGGAAAAAGAAGACAGGGTAGATTAGGTGATGTCTCAGACTCAGTTTTTTTTATGCCTAGCAAGGGCTGTATTTCTCTCAGTGTCTAATTTGAAATTTAGGGAAGATCTGCCTCTGGTTTGTATGTGAATCTAGTGTGTCTTCATCTCTCTTCTTTTTCTCCTCTTCCTCTTCTCTCCAGCTCTTACCACTAATAAATCTTCCAGACTCTCATATGCCCAAGATGTATGATAACCAAGTCTCACCTTGTTCTGATCTCTTGAATTAGGTTTTGGGTTGGTTTTTTTTTTTTTTGTCTTAAATTGATGACTGAGTGATGATAAAACAGAACTTCCTCATATGGTGTCAAAAGTGTAAAAAGGTCAGTAGTTCTAAAAGTTTAACTATTTTACTGACATGGTTGATTTTTATACAATGTCAGCTTTCCTTCTGGCTGAACAAGCACTTCTAGTAGTAAAGACTAAACCAGGTGGACTAGGGAAATAACTGGGAGATACCTGTTTTAGGAAATAAGTAATTTCTGTTCACTGCTTTTCTTTTTTTTTTCTGTCAGCACTTAATTAAGAACAAAGAGAGGATGGTGGTCATCTGAGAATTTAAAATGTGAAATCTATTTGCTGTTTAAAAGCTTATGTTTGATTTGAAAAGATAGATTTTCATTCCAAAGTTCATCGTGGTTAGCTGAAAACATGAAATTGTCTGAGATAATCTATTGTCTTTGAAAAGAGAATATAATTTTAAAACAGGATCTTCGGTTCTGATGAGATTCTGTGTAGGTACACAAATGAAAACTGGGTTCAGTGCAGAAGTAGGGTGTCATGGAAACAAAGTAGTGTATATCATTCTTGGAAGTAGTAATGGAAGGCCTACAGATTGCTTAGTTCTGCTTCTACAGGAGATTCACCTCAGGAATTTGTCACAAGTGAAGGCATTAAAAATGGAAAACAGAAAATCCCCTCTAAAAGTAGAGTCAGAAAGAAGTTTTGTGCAAAGATAATGGCAGAGCCACGGGTTAGCTCTACCAGCCAAGTCCACAGTGTCAGCTATTGCTTGTGACTTTTACTGTGAATCCTTTTGACTAGATCACTGTGAAGCACAAAAACATCATCCACACAATAACATAATACTTTTTGCAACACGTTAAAATATTTTCTTCTCTTTGCCCCACTTGACCTATGAAGACAGTACAATGTAGTCATCTTTTTAACTGAATACCATTTCTTCTTTCACTAGTGTTGCTAGCCCATTGTCTTCCTGCAAAACAGGGACATGCCACAAATCTTCTGAGATCCACTACAGCTATTGAATGCTGCCTAGTTAAGTCTCTGCCGAAAGCTGGAGCTGTGAGGGCAGCCATGAAGCCAAGAAAAAAAAAAAGCATTTATAAAACATCTTCTAGAAGGAAATCAAGGCTGAGTAGCATTACAGACAAGAGGAATCCTTCCCCTTATACAACTCTGCCCAGGCATGGCCAGATGAGCTGTTGTGACTACTTGGACCTAAAACTTGCCATCTGCCTTAACTCATTCACCTTTTCTGCTAATGCATAAAAAAAGTCAGTTTATCATGACGGTCAGTGGGGGGCAGAAGACATTCTATGAAGAAATCTTTTTGCCTATATTTTCCATTTCTCCTGCAGTTGTTGTTGGATCATAAATCTATCACAGCAGGAGATTGCTGTGTTCATAATATTAAATCATAGTATATTACAGAGATGGAAAGAAAATCACATACGTACGGTGCCAATTTTCAACTAAAATCTCATCACTTTACCTAGGCATCTTTTTGAATCTGGCTCAAGAGAGTTTCACAGATTTTGGAAATTATGGGTACATTCTTCCACTGATTGCCTTTGACAAATTTATCTAAGAGTTCTTAGGTGTAAGTGAGCCTGGACTGAGGCAGAATGATAGTGCTGTTGGCTGAGCCTTCCTGCTGTGAATTTGCTGCCTAGCTCAGGGCTAGCCAGTATTAACAATCCTGATTGTCCTATCTTAAACAATCTGAGTTTAGCTCTAATTCTGCCATTTTTTCAATAGCTTTGCTATTTATTCAGTGTTTGTATCTTCTGCTTTTGTAGTCTTTCATTAGGCTCATTTATTTATCTGGTCTCACATGTATTTCTCCAGTCTGGTGTTATACTTAAGAGCAGAGTGAGGTGTTTCATTTCCACATGTTTAAAATTGGTTTTGAAGAATTTGTGATACATTTCTGTCTATATATAAAAAAAACCCCGGTGATTCCAGGTCTGTTGCAGTGATGCAGCACCCTAATTTTTTTCCAGAAATAAGTAGATCTTGTCATGTCTATGTCACAATGGCATCATCGATAAAGCTTCTGGAGTTTAAAGAGGAAAGTAATCTGTATGCTACCTTAAAGATGCACCGTCCCTCTCTAATACAAGCTAGCCTAAAACCAAAAGAGGTTAAGACTATAGCAGTAATGGGCTTTTTCTAGCTTTAAATTGTGGCTTTTAACATTAATACTGCCAAACCAGCTAAGAGATACTGAAGGATATAGTTTCTGATTTAGAATAAATCATCCCCTCTTTGGACAAGGTTGGTGGCGGCAGGGGGGAGCGACACCACAGACAAGGAGAATGGGAGAGGATTCAGGAAGTCCAAGGGTCGGGTGTCTGCCAAAAGCTTCTTTTTGAGGAGAAGCATTTGTGGTCTGTTTTCAATTTAAATCTAGATGTAGTATACTCACTGTTAAGGTTCCTGAACCTCAGAATGTGTGTGGATAGTACTGCCTACTTAGGTACGACTAGAGAAGAGGATGAAAATAATGCCTCTGCCTTGAATTACCTCATCATGGTCAGTTTTGAGCCCAGAGGCCATCATTAGCTTTGTATCTTTCTGAAATGTCTGCAGGAGAAATTGAGGAAGTTAAAAGATGTGTCCTCCCAGTCAAGGAGATGAAAATAGTAGTTTCATCCTATTTTTCATAGATCTGAGAAAGACAATCTTACCATGTTGAAAGAATATGAAGCTGTCTTATTTCTGGTTCTTCGCAACCAGTAAAACAGGAATATCTCTGAGAACTGAATTTGTTTTATAGCAAAAGCATTGCTGAATAATGATTTGAATATTCTAGGAGTTAGGACTTACATCACGTTGGTTTTTCAGACTACTTACTTCCCTGAAACGTTGCATTTAAATATTGTTTCGTGGATACTGTTTACCATTGGAGATACTGGCCTGTGGTTTTGAAGATACTGTTCAACAGCTGTTCCTTTGTTGTTAATTCTAAACTTACCTGCTAACATTTTCCTGCCCAAAAGGGCAAAATTACAATTTCCATTCAGGCTCATACTAAGGAATCTGCTCTACCAAAAACCCCCTATGCTACCAGCTTTTCTGATAAAATCTGAACTATGTAATAAAAATTATTTTAAAAATACGATTTTTCTTATAAACATTGTGCCCAGATTTTGCTACAGCTCAGGACTCAACAACACAGTGCAGAATACTATGAAGGAGAATTAAGTCATGGTTTATTTCCATCTGTACTGGAAAAGCCAAAGTATTTTTTAATTTTATTTTATTTTTTAGCTAAGCTGGAAAACTTGTGTGGGTCCCCCAATACTAGTTTTTACAGTGTAGGCAGGACTGACTTTTGTGACTCAACTAACCATGTTTTTTTAATTAGATCACATCCTAAAGGAAAAATGTTACTAAAACATCTGAAAATATAAAATATAATATATAAAATGGATAGGGCTTTTCTAGGAAAAGATATATATAGATATATAAAACTGTGCAAAGAAAATACAAAGATGGCAGTATTGCTTCTGAAGCTCAGTTCAACAAAAGGAAAGCTTAGAAATTCTATTCTCAGCAGTTCACAAGCACCTTATGCCTGTTCATTGGGAAAGGTGTATTAATAAATTTCATAAGAAATGCTTGGCATCCAAAAATCCAGCGTGTCTTTTAAATTGATTAAGATCATAATACTAGCCTTTAATTTAAATACTTTATTTCTGTCTCTGTCCAGGCTGTGCTTTTTCTAAATATTGTTCAGGGAGAATAAGGTAAGAGCATCTGTACTAGCATCTGTACTACAGCTGCTGTTCAAACAGAGCAATGCCTTTACTGTAGACAAAACAGTTGGCACAATTGTCTTAATTTATTTGTTTATGAGGAGCCAGAAATAAGAAGGCTTTATATTCTTTTGAAGTGGGAAGATTTTCTTCATTTTCTTGAGATTTTCAAAAAAATGTTTGCCCAGAGGGTATTTCATAAATTAGGCTAGACAACTATCCAGCAGCTTTTTTTATTTCCATGACATGAAGAAGGAGACTCTTCTCTTTCTGTGCGTCGTTTCTTGGGCTGGTTGGATTTGATATGAAAGTTCTTATTAATAGTTTCCACAAAGAGGCTGTGATATATTTAGAATAACTTTTTGTGTTTAGTAGTAAGTGTGCTGAGGACAAACTATTTTCTTTTTAAATAATTGCAAATGGAATCTGTTCTTTTTCCCTAATTTTCCTAATGAGTAATTTTAAACTCTTTTTTGTCGTCGGCTGTTACATTTGGAATCAAATACATCTGTTTTTAAATCAACTTCTCCAGAAGAAGTTCTTCTGATGAGCTTAATTTAGAGTTAGTGTTTGCTCAATCTTCATTATGTTCAAGTTTTTAAAATGACTGCAAGGAAGTATGTAAAAAAAAAAAAGATAATTTAGCCATTTTTATCATTTATCAGAATCAGTATTTTCAAGTATTGACACTTCCTCACCCTTTTCTCTGACTGAGCTATTTATTATTTAAACAAAGGATGACAGCAAAGCTCAGTCTATAATATGGAAATCCTTGTGGAGAAATGGTGCCATAAAACTGTGAAAAAACGGGTCCAGGCAGCTGCGTCACGAGGCTTGACCACTTCGGGTCGGGGTGCCAGGAGATTTGAGACAGATGTTTTCAGACATGCCGCATGCCTAAAACATTTCCAGGGGTCGAGCTACAAATAGTGACTTAATAAGTGCAGAAACAGGAAAAGTATGCAGGAGGACACAAGAGTTTATTCACCCTTAGGTGCACAGCCAGCCTCTTTACATTACATCTGCCTGTCAGGGTTGGCTATTTAAGCTGTCATGCCCTTGGTATTGCTCTTTGTCTGCCTGTGAATAAAGTGCAGCATTGTGATTACTAATCCCACTCCAGTGACTTGACTTTAAATGTGGTTTTGGAGCGGATCCCGGAGTTCTGTTTGCTAAGCTTCCTACTCCTGTTTCAGAGACACCACTGGAGATCTGTGAGAGCGAGCGCTGCAGACTGCCCTCCTCCTGTAGACCTGTCGCCTTTTTCTTCCCCCCCCCCGCCTTTTTTTTTTTTTCTCCAAAACTTTTTGAAGGAAATCAATGGATACCAAAGTGATCTGTTTATTTTTCTTTTTTTCTTTGCCTCGTCTGACAGTGGGAAATCACACTGGTCGCATCAAGGTGGTCTTTACACCCAGCATCTGTAAAGTGACTTGTACCAAAGGCAACTGTCAGAACAACTGTGAGAAGGGAAATACCACCACCCTCATTAGTGAAAACGGCCATGCTGCTGACACTCTGACAGCCACTAACTTCCGAGTAGGTAAGTACCCTGAAACTGTGTTTGTCCTTAGCTGTCCTCTCGACTAACAGAGGGAGGAGATGTTTTGTTATTAATACCAGTTGTGCATCTGTTACTCTTTGTTTGGAGGGCTGTGCTGAGTGGGAACCATTGTATGTTAGACAAGCTTTCTGGTATCCTTCGGAAATGTTCCCAAAAGTTCCTTTTGTGTCATAGAAAAAGACTCCCATACTTTTCATCTGAATATTCAGCTGCAGGGCTGCAGCATGCCCTGCATGCTTTTGGTAAAATTCATCCCTCAGAGTTTGTGTTGGTAAATAGAGAAAATGTCAGATTCTACAAAAAGTTATCTTTCCTCTTTTTGCCTGTTGAATAGGTATTAACTGCACATAAAATCTAGCTAACATAGTGAATCTGTCTCCGAAAAAATTGTTCAGGAGTTCCTTAAAACTACAGTCCTTTTCAAAATTACATCAGCTTAAAAGTTTTTTCTTACTGCTGAGAGTAAATCAGATTTCGTATTTGCCATTTTTGGAAACTGTAATAATGTTAAGTCCAATTGAAATTATTGAAGCCATTCACTTCCCTATTAATGTTTATTCTTTCTGCTTGCTCAATAGGAGTACCAGCAGTATGCCAGTCTAAACTCTACAACTGTTTGACTGTGTTGAAACAAACCCTGAAAGCTATCTAGGATAATGGTTAGCATATTTTAACTGTACACTATATGATATTGGTAGGAATTTTTGTGCAAGTATTACTCTTGTAAGCTAAGAAAAACACAGTTATAAGGATGCATATCTAAACACTTTTACATTCGTTGCTTCCCATGATGATATCCTTAACTGCTCTTGGAAAGTGCTTTGTTGTTATCCTGTAAATATCATAGTATCATTTTCTAAAAAAACTTATTAAAATTAACTATATTGCCAATTTGTACTCAAAGAATGCCAGATATGAACATTGTAATTTTACACTCTGTCTACTATAAACATAATGTCAGGCAGTGCTGGGGCTGGCCAATACTGCCCTTCTGAAAATTACAGGCTTTGGGGGGGGGGAAAGATCTATTCCAAATTATTCCTCTTTTCTTCTGGACAGACAACACAGAAAGCAGTTCCCTCTCTTAACATTCCTACTAGACTGTCAGAGTATGGGTGAAAGCTCTTGAAATTAATACATTTCCTGATAGTATGCAGGTTTGTAAAAATATGTATGTTTATATATATGTGACTAATAATAAAACCAGTGTTTTAAAAGAGCAACAATAAGGTTTGGGTTTGTTTATAGTTGTTCTGAGGCATTTAGAAAGAAAAGGGTTTTTTTTAAAGGAACAGTTAATCAAATCTTTTGGCAAGAATCACAAAGTAAGTTTTTTGTTTAGTTTTCTGACTACTGTGAAAGGATAGGGTTATTCTCCCCTCCTTTCATTTGACCTAATTTTTTATTGAAATTATGAAATGCTGCGAATGGGCAGTCATGTAATTTGTCTGCTATGTAAATCTGTGCCGTAACACGACCTTCTCTCAAATACTTGAAAACTTGGAGAGTGGAAATCGACCTGTGAAGACGTGTTCCACACCTTCCTTCCTGGCCTCAGGCCATGCAGCTCATGATGCACTGTGTACAATAGGCTGCTGGACGTATTCAACAAAGGCAGCCTATAATAGTATTTGATGGAAAGATAAGGGAGCATTACGCTCAAAAATTTATAAAAACAAGTCGCTACACATGTGTAGAGATTTTTAACCTGTCTGTAGCTGTCTTCTCTATTACCTTTGAAAGACCAAAACCATTCACCACAGCTCTACATATAGTTACTTCTACAGAACAGGAATAAGGAGGAGGTCTAAACTGTGACCTCAAGGCTCTCCAGTTAAAAATAAAAATGCTGAATGAACTTAACTTCTGAATAGCTGGAGGGGAGAGATCTTACACCTGTAGACTGAGTTCTTTCACTGATTGCAGATTTTCAGGAGCTTTTGGATCAAGTTTTAAAATATATACTACTGAAATAAATTCTATATCTGTTCTGTACGTAGTCCCTCTCATTAGCTTAATCTTATCCTGATAGAGATGTCTCCTGATATGTAAAGCAGAAGTAATTTGTGTCTTCTGACATAATTTATTTTTGTTATATGTTTAACATCTGTGTTATGTTTTACTTGTTCTTTTTGCTTTCAAGTCCCTCTTCTAAATTTGTTTACTTACTGTTTATCCAAAAATGCATGGAAATTCTTATTCTCATCATTTGACATTTTGAATAAGCCACCGTGAGACAGAATGTCATGTCAGAAAATACGTACTTAAAGCAATGAACTGCACTTTTCCCAGTATGTTTTCTTTTTAAAATAGTTTTCTTCCTAAAACCAGAAAAGATAAATTCACATGCCCTATTTGGAAAACTAACTCTTGTTACTAATAATAGATGAGTGGGGAAATAATAATAATAGTAATAGTAATAAACCCCCCTATGAGTGGGGAAATTAGTAAACTGCTTTAGGTTGTTAGATCTAAATGCACTTCTGTAGCAGGAGTATACAGGACTTAATTTAGATTCTCTGATGACAGATTGTAGTTAGCCATTGCTTTTCTTTGTTCTTAATATGTTATTTCTAATAATGAACCAGAGTAAAAATATGTGTTTGTGTTCTAAACTTTGTGCTGAACTTTATAAACAATTATTTTTAGAGACAATAAGTTGTAGTGCCTGTGCTAAAGCTATTCAAGTTTTTCCATAGGTAATTTCAGATTCTTAAAATATGCTCAGCTTGTCATTTCAGCTGCAGCCTGGTACCAGTGAGTCCAGACAAGGAACAGCTCCCGTTTCCTGAAAACTTTATAAGATATGGATAAGCCATTAAAAACAAAAACCCACAACAAGAAACAGATTGGGGGAAATGTAGCTGTTCAGGTAGCTGAGATTTTGGCTGCACTCATGAAGAGCTCAAGTATTTCAATTGAAGGTGATGAAAGCTTGGTATTTAAAAGGGAGGATCGCTTTGATTGCCAGTCTGCTTCAGTGAAACTGGGATTTTTTTGCAGTTTCATTTTGTGAATGAAATGTGTTGCACAGTTAAATTAACCAACCTTCAATATTACATTGGCTTGGAGAATGAAAGCATTTAATCTGAGCAGAAACTTCTGCTGAATAGATGATTCTCGTTATTCTATTGGATTGCTGCATGTGCAGTTTGTATAGTATTTCAGTCCTGATATATCTACAGAGGCATGTAAAACATATGTGTCGATATATGTGCGTAGGAAAGGATGCATATAGAATAACATATGAGGTTTCTGTCTCATTCGCTGTTGAAGTTACTCAGTGATGTGTTCTGTTTCTCCTCAAAATTATTTCACATTCCAAAATAGCTTTTTTTTAAGTGAATTTTCTCTCTGTAAAGAGTAGGAGGACAATGACTAATTTGTAACTGTAAAATGAACCAGTAAGAAATTAGAAAATGCCCAAATTGAAGAGCATGAAGAACATAAATTTTTTCCCTATTGTGCCTATGTATTTAATTATAGGTTTACATTGTATTTTTTTCCCCACAGGATCTCCACCTTATTCATTGCACAGGAATGACAGAATTCAGTAAAGGAAGCAGTCATTTCATACTTAAGTTTATATTGACTCTTCGTTTGTAGCACTGCATCTCATTTAAAGCAGTTTATTCAAGCTCCTATAAATGAGAAGTTAAAAAGAATTGTATGCTATTCGGTGGAAGTGCATATCTTCCTGTAGAAATTTTGTGTTTGAGCACTTGGCAGTATGTGTCAAACTGGGAAATGGCAGTATTCTGTAGATGCAGACCAAGGAGAGTTTAGGAATTTTTTCCCAAAACCGTAGCAGACAATTGTGGCAGAGGTGGTGATAGAATTATTGCCCTGTTACTCCCCATTATGTCACTCTTAAAGGCTTATCAGTATCTCTTCTTTTAACGTGACCTTCACCTTTTCTTCCAATCCCTTTTCATGTGGCCTGCACGGTTATCCTTCCTCCTGGCTTTGCTGTGTACAACTGTAGTTTACTCAGGCTGTTATTACAGAAGATGGAATATTTTGTTGTGTGCTTTCCCTTGGAAGACGGGCAGATTTTTAGGCACCCGTTATTTCTTCTTTCATTGAATTTGAGAGCAAGTTAAAGTGTTTCTCCTACAACTTCACTGATCTTTGTAGGGAGTTGTTGTGAGGTTGAGAATGACGTCAAATGTGTGTGTTGTGGTCCATGTGAGCCATTCTTCCTTAAGAGACTAGAAGAGAATGGGAAGATGTTTACCCATACTCCTTTCTTTTCTCATCTCTAAAAGGTCCATTTGTCTCTGGTCCTATGTTATCAGGGTAATAAGAATCTACTGGTGATGTGGTGTCTGAAGTGAAAATGTATGTGGGCCTTTGTATTTTGAAGGATCAAATGCATTTATTTAATCATAAATTTTAAAACCTTCAGCATTGATCACAGTAATCTGTGTATTCTGTACCCTATTGCAATAAAGCTCAAATTATGTTGCCTGTTGAATTTTGGCACTTTCCTTACTGGAGTTTTGCGTAAAAAAATTTTCCTGTTTTATCTATACAAATGTTTTGGATAGTTAAGGTTGTCCACAAGTTTCTAATTATGTATAGACAGAAACTTCCAAGAAGTAGCACGAATATTTTTCTCAAATTTTATTTAGTCTTCTGTTGAAAGTAAAGAAAGAACATTTGACCAATATATTTTAAATCAATAGGTTATTCAAAGGGAATTTAGTAAAAGCATTAGGAAAAATGGTCACTATGTAATTATTGTTCTAACAGAATTTTCCATCTAGGAAAGAGTCTGATGAGCATAATTGTTTAGAACTGTGAGAATGTGAAGCGGTTATTTTACAAGCAGCTGATAGAATTTCTGGATTTTATTCAGGCATACACGATCATGACTTTCTATCAGTGCTGTAGAAGTTAACATTGCTTTTTATTCAAGCACTTCTTGTCTTATCAAAGAATTGTGTTGATTAAAAATGACAATAACCTGTAAGCAAGCCAGCCCATTTTTATCTGTATTTTTTGTACAGCAGGAAATCCAAGAGCAATGAATGGTGTTTTCTGGCTGCCATTATTTGCTGGGTAATAAGGTTGTTGTTTCTTTGCTCCATGTGATACATGCTGCACATATCCTAGTACATTGTGATGTCCTGTAAGGCATTTGAGGAAGATTTATCAAGACTGTTTGGTATGAAAAGGCTTTTATTTCAAGTAATATTGGAGGGCAAATTTGATGAAACAAAGGCTTGCGTGCCAGGGAAGGCAGCCTAAAAGACCAAAAGCTTGTAGAAATGTTTGTGTAGATTTGTGAGAATTTACAGACTCTTCTGGCAACTTGTGGGGTGTGCACTGTTCAGTTTTCCACACCTTATATTTTCTTCTTGTTGTACTGGGTTTAGTTAAGAGTTGCTAGAATTGGCAACATATTAGAAGAGGTGCTTTTTTCTCTGTGATGAAGTGGTGTTTACTACTTGGTGAATGGTGTCAGCCTGGGTAGATGACCCATGGTGGATCTGTGTAACCTGTGCCCCATCAGAACACTATTTCTATGGCTTAAGCTGAGACTTAGCAGATGTAGTTTCTCAAGTGGAGGATTTAAAATATAAATATATAAAATATAAATATAACTGATAACGAATGTCATACGGCAATTCTTGAATTCCTTTTGGTAGCATAACTGAGGAGAATTGATTTTTTTTAAAATGCTTTGTTTTTCAACTTGATTATGCTCCATCACACAACCTAATAGGTTCTCTTCTGGAACGACTGCTTAGCTCAAAACCAGCATACAAAAATTCATGGTCTGTTTTTAGTAGTGAATTCTCCATGGGTATGAGTGAAGTGTTACTTTGAAATATCCTTGTGTTTTACACTTGAACTTGCCATAGTATCATTATTTTCTGAAGTAGCTAAGATGTAAGAATCTTGCTATTCTTCTAGTATTATCAGTTTAGTCCTTTACTCTCTCAATAGCGGCTACCTTGTAGCCTTATTTGGTAAAAGTTTTGTTTCTACTGTTCCTGCAGTAATTATCATTTCCGCTCTGTCAGGCTTTATTGTTTTATGCTCCTTTTTTTTGCCAGATGAAATATTATTTTTTGCTTCTAACAGACACTGGCAGACACTTGAAAATTTCAGAATTCTCGGACAACTTGGTTAAAAGATTAACTTTTTAAACTTTCTGTAACAGTAATCAAGCAAGTTTGTCAGTCTGTCAGCGTCTCTCCCCCTCTCAAAAAAAAAAAAAAACAAAAACCCCAGACAAGAAGAGGATCAGGACATTAGAGTTAATTTACTGGTTTAGCTGGTAATTTGAAATTTAATCTGTATAAATGATGACCATGCTTGAAATACTTACTCATGCAGCAGCATTGTAACAGCTGTAGCAAAATGAAGGCCAAGTATTTTTCCTTAGACATTGGACTGAATGGCTCAAATAGGAAGACAGACAAGTAATGGTGGGACTATCTTCTGAATTGTTTACATCCTCTGCATTATAGAATATACTGGGGAAAAAGGTATTTTCCTAGCCTGGAGAGCCAGTGCAAAACAGTTCCAAAGGATCCACTTGTTGTGAGCATCAGTTGAATAGATACTCCTTTTCCCAACCTCCCTTTCTTCTGCAAATTTGAGCAGAGGGGATAATGAATTTATGTTCTTATAATCCAGGTAGATCAGCATAGGCTTTCCTAATCTGAACCACTACAGGACTAAAATTCTACCCTGTAATGTAAATGTCCCACTCTGTAGTCTGAGCAGCACGCAGGCTTTTAATGCATTTTCAATTATTGGCCACCTACACTCAAATTTCAAAGAAAAATTATATCTTAAGGATTTTGTTGTTGTTGTTGATATCCTCATCTGTTCAGAAGGAATGCTTTCTTTCCCCCATGTATTTATCAGTACTTGTCATCAACAAATAGTTCTGGTTTCTACCATACAGTTTACAGCATCTGCGAGCTCTTTCTTCATAATCTTAAAATAATTATTCAAATTTGACATCTTTTCCTCTGGTTCTAATGGAGGCCAGATGCTAATTTAAAGACAATACCTTGTTCAGCCAGATGATTTCAATGGGGTTGAACTTAGACAAGCCTGTTAGCAACTCATTTTCACTCCCTTACTCACCTTAAGGACTTCAGACCATCACTGCAAAGCAAAAGTCCATCTGCTCTCAAAGCACTCACTAAACTGTGTATTATAGAGAACGCAGTTTTTGGATGTGCAGTCATAGGAAAAACCACAAATGGAAATGGTACAAAATCCACACCTGCAGCCATTCAGAAACACATGGAGTATGTTTCCCTCAAAGTTAAAGCAAACCAGAACACAAAGCTAAAATGCATAATGCTTTATTTTACTGTGTATGGTTTTAATTTATAGGGATTAGTTTATGTATATCTGACTTGAAGTACTGTAAAAAGAGAACTTGGGGTGTATTTATTTGAACGATTACATTGTTGCATATTCAAATAAACACACTACCTTGTACAGCTATAATTTTGTTATTGCTAAACCAAATGTCTTTGCACATACCTCACTGAAGATCAAGTATATGCCAACTTTGGCTTAAAAAAGATGAAAATTGCCTTTGAATTATGCAAGCACACAAGAGTCTGACATTTTTTTTTACTGTTTAAAATACAGCATTTATCATGGATAGCCTTCTTAGCAAATGAGTTTGTATTTAATAAATCATTTTGGGCATAACACAATCAGAAGGAAGCAAGTGACAAGCACTGCTCTACTGATCTACTGATCACAGGCTTTCCCTGCTGAGCCTCTCTCTACCATCTTTTTGTTTTTTTGTATTTTGCTTTGGATAATTCCCCTGTCTCTGCACAGTGTAGCCTGTATAACTTTCACTTATATATTCCACCTATAATTAGTTCTTAGATTTGGGTATCATTACAATGAAGAGGCCTGTTTTGTAACACAGATGCAAAGAGATTTCTGGATCTTTCTTTTGGAACAAGAACTATATCTTCATTATGGACATATTTAAATGCTTTGAGATTTCTGTCTATCCATAACAAATCTAAAGTGTTGAAAGGGAACTATAAACTTTCAACCAGAGATTTACAAATGTGAATCAAGTTGAAGTCCATGGGAGTTTGAAACACTTTTTTGCAAACCTTTTATAAAGGAGGGATCTGAGGGACGCCAGCCAATGAATATAGAAGTACTGGGTATTTGCTGCCTGCGCAGGCAGAGGATTGAGTTTTTAAAAAACCCAGTCATGAAGAGTATTTCTCATCTGTATTTTTTTCAGCCAAATACTTTGTTGATTTGTCATATTGGTTGTATTTTCAGTTTTATTTAAAGATGTTAAGCTGAGCTATGAAGTAAAATTTTTATATTTCATGTTACTCAGATACTTCAAGTGTAGGGCAACTTTCAGCAGATTTTCACGTTCTAATTTAGGAACATAAATTCTCTGACTCCTCTTTGAGAAGGACTGCCTCTACCCATAGATTATATAGGGCAGGGGTCTCCAACCTTTTTTTTATTGCATGTCCCTATCAGTAAAAAAATTTTGAGCATGCAGCCCCAATATTTGTTTGTTTATTTATAAAATATATACATGTACTACTATATGTATCATATATATGTACATTATAAAGCATACACAAAGTAGAAATTAAAAATGGATGGGATAAAGATGAAATAAATTCTATTTTGAAAACTGATTTTATTTATTAAGGGTGCAAAATATATTTTTTTCTGTCATCCCAGTAGATTGTCTTGCCACCTGGAGTGAGTACACCCTTCTTTGGAAAAAGCTGCTATAGAGAACCAAAGGAGTCCAGCTTTATAACATAAACTATAATATTAGCTTCCTGCAGTTAGTATGTGTCCTTCATTTCTCTTTTACATACTGTTGGATTATATTAAATTCAGTCTGTTAATGGTAGATGCGATATATCCGTTTCATCTAATTGGAAGTTACACGTGTGCAAGAATGGCTACTGGAACAACGAGGGCAAGGAGGTTTCTTTATATGTGTGTGCACTTCAGTGCACAGGGTCAGATGCAACACTGAGGTTTGAAGCTCGGTCAAGGGGGTTGTGCACAGCTCAGGGCAGTTGGATGCATGGTTTAATTGCTTGGAACTGGACAGGACCAGTCAGTGCTGGCTGTATTTTAGGTTTACTCAGCGTGTGCAACAATTTATACAGCTATTATGTGTTGTTAAAAGAACCACAATGAAAAGCATTGAAGTTGTGAGTTTTTCAATGGATTTCCAAGTGTACATTCTCTGCAGAGTAACCTTCATCGTTCCTACTTGTTAGCACTGACTCTGCTCCTTTCCTCCTTCAGAACTCCAGGATTTGAGTCTCTTGCTTTTCACTGGTCTCCTATGACCTAATTTATTACTCAAACTCTGAATAATATCCTTCCCAATATTCTCATATTGTGTCACCTCCTCAAGGTCAACTCCCTAGAAAACTTTCCAATTTCTTGTGATGTAGCAAGCGCTAGAAAATCTTAGATAGTTTGTTTTTCATATTTTTAATTAGTCCAGGAAGGTCTGGATTACAAGCTATTATTTGTATGGTAATGGGAGTCCACTTGAAAGAGTCTATTCATACTTTATTCTTCTCGTAAACTTTTTCACTCAAAAATAAGCACTGTGGTAATGTTACAGTAATCAGAGAGCATTCTCCTGATGCTTGGAAATGATGAAAATTTTGTAATGACTAGAGTTTTTGTGGCTTTTCTTTTTCTATTCCAAACATGTTATTGGAGGATGTCTTGTGGTATGGAATGCAGTGGGTCAATGTTCATCGACTCTTTGGATCTAAAGTTGGGTATTCATCCCACTCACCAAATGTTAGTGGGGTGCTTGAGTCAGTGGTCTAGTAGTTGGTGATGAGAGGCACTTTTACGGCAGGTTGGCCTATGGATGGTCTGAATGGCCTGCTGGGTGAGCCTTTCTTCACTGACAGAGTAGGAAACCTCAGGTAACAATACTTCTAACTTAGATGGCTCAAGAGGCACAAAAGATTAAATGGGCTGAATATTTATTATTCACTTTCCAGAAATAAGGATGCTAATGTCCCTGGCCAGCATCACCTTTGCTACTTCTGTGGTCTTCAGAGCCTTTGCCTAACAGGTGTGACCACATCGCTTAAGTGTTTCTCAGGACATTTTGCCATTTTGTCTTACAGTAACCAAGTAGTTTGATGTCTAAGAGCAGCCCTTTTCTCTGCCTTACAGTACTAGGTGTTACTACTTTTTTATTCCATGCAACAGTCCAGTACATTTTTTTAGAAACACACAAATAGGGGAACAGTGTCAGAGCTGAGGATCAGTTCAGTGAGTTCATGAGACTGTAACAGTGCATGAGCAATAACAGCTTCATGTCCTTATGGTCAAGTTACTCATTAAATCCTGTAGTTCTCAAAGGTGGGTAATGCTGCTCAGCTGACACAAGGAGGGAAGAGAACAGCCTGGAAGGATCCTGTAGCAATAAAGATACTTGTAGTTCATTATCTGTCCTTCTGTTGAATTCTTGCACTCTCTAATGAAAAAAGGTACATTACAGCATTAACTACCTCGTGTTAGTATTATGCATGCTCAGGCACACGTATGCTGTGCAGAGGAGTAAGAGGCTTAAAAGCACTGGGAATATACGAAGGGTTAGTTTTCATCAGACACTGGCCATCTTGATTTCAGTGTTCCCACTTTGACAGTGACAGTTATTCAGGACTGCTTAAAATGATACCCATAAAGTCTTTATACTGCTACATACTATTTTACAATCTGTTTATGTTTTGTGTTCTGCAGGAAATCGTTTAAGGGTGTGGTTTTTAAAAAACTGTTGCTGACTTGCTACACTTTCAAACCCAGTCTTCCCTAGAGATTTTATTTCAGTTGCATATGTCTTGCACAAAAAGGAAAGTTAATATCAACACACTGTAGAAATCTAAAGAAATGCCTGAAGTAGCTTTGCTATACACATTAGCATCGTTATCAAAGGTCTGACACTGGCCACTTGTAATGCATTAATGATATAACCAGAAAACAGGTGGGTGGTTTTTTTAACTTAGCATACCTATTCCAAGCCTAACTCTTGTTATACTGAGTATATCACTATCAGCCCGAATAAAATGAGTGGATTCACCAGATATGATCAGGGTAGGAGTGGGTCATCCCTTAATGCTCTGTCTGTCCCTTTGCCTCTATAAACAGTGTCTGAATTGTCCCAGATACTGAGAAGATTAGAAACAGATTTAGCAAAGAGTGACTGTGAACATCGTGCCTGATAGTAAGCCAGAACCCTCTTGTCAATCATTTCTCAACTACCATGATTTTTGCTATACCCTTTTTATATTGAGTAACCTCAGCTTTAGGCCATTTTCTATGAGAGGGCATGCCTTTTATTTTTCTGATAGCGTGTGAACATTCTAGTACTGCTTTTCAGTCATCCTATTCATACAGCACTGTAACACTTTTAAGAATTTTTTGGCAGCTCTTGGTAAGATGATGCTCATTTCAGTGCCCTACGTACAGGCCTGCAGTTGCATTTGGCCTGTCTGAGAATAACTGGCTTATCACATGAGCATGGAAGGATGCGATACAGGTTCTATGAGGTTCCCATGCCCTTAGGACCCACATTGAGGGATGGGTGAAATACCTGGGGGCATATCAGGTGTCTCTTGGTTGACTTTGTTTACACATCTTCAAGTCACCAACATCCAATTTTTCTTCCTGAGATATTTTAAAGTAGTGAGTTTAAAACTGAGGAAGACATGAGTAGTACAGTGAGATTATCTTGTGCACGTTTGCTCTGGATTTCTTGCTGGTCATGATGCTCACTTGGCCTTTATCCTTTATGATCCGAACCTGCTCCCCAGTTTTTGGTATCAGGATCTCCTGTAGTTAACAATGCAGCCTCCATTAAAGAATGAGTGATACCCCACTATCAATGTGCTTTTATAATGAAAATCTGAGGCACAGTGGGACAAGCACGTAGAGCGAGGCGGCTTAAGTGTCAGCATCCATGTATGAGGTGTGTGTTGAAACTTACAGGGAATGGAGACAGAAATTTGTACAACTCTCTAATACAGACACACAGAACAAAGGCAATAGCGACTTAAATTGTTTTTTCCTTGGATGACATCTCGCAGCTTTTCGTCCCCACTGAAGACAGAATCCCTCCCCATTGTTCCTAAATAGACAGTTCTTTCCTTGTGTATACCTAATTTGTTACACTTACTGTGCCTTATTTACAACGCTAGTTGACGCTAGCATTAAGTGATGCTAATCACTGGACAGCCTTTCAGCAGCAAACATAAAACTCAATTGCTTGTGGAGACAATGATCATTCCAGAAGCAGAGTCCATATGTACCAGCTGAGTTGGAGAACGAATATTAAAATGCAAGTTTGCTGTTGGAATATATGAAAATGTAAAATGCCTGAAGATGTAGGTGACCTGATTTTGTGATGCTTTCTTATACTTGCCTTCCTTGGTAACTGCTATATAGTGCTGTGTTAAGTAAAATTCCTCCAATTAGGCTTTAAGGTACTACATTATTTGTTAAAGGTTTGTGGTACGTGAAGGAGTTTGAGAAGAACCAGTGAAATGCAGTTTCATCTAAAGAGATACATCTTCCAAAATTGTGAGAGCAGCAGTGAAAACATGAAGAGAACAGCTAGACTGCATTCTAGCAGTGGGTTTTCTTTTGTGTTTCCTTTCTATTTTAAATGTATTATTCTAGATCTGTAACAGAAATTAAAAAAAACAAAAACAAAACCAAAAAAAAACAACCCACAAAAACCAAACCCAACAACTGCTGTAGTTCCCAGTTTGGAAACTGTTGTCAGTGCGTATTCCGCAAAGAAAATGCGTGTTTGTCTGTGAAAGAGTGTAGAAAGCGTATTTTGTAAAATCACGTGACTGTAGCCTGAAAACAGTCATGGCTACCAGAGGCACAGGGTATATCTGTAACATTTTTCTTCACAAATGTAAACATGCAGCAACTTTAAAATAACTGAATTGATAAGTCATCAAATAGCCATAGGCACGAAGACAGCTATTGAGCTTCCTTAGTGCAATCTCTGTTTTATTTTATTATTATTTTTAAACTTTTATTATGTGCAATATGGCATTCCATGGAGTAAGGAGACGGACAGAAACAAAAGGCCATTTGGGACTTTTAAAATTTTTTCTGTTGAGAGGAAGAATCCTTCTGAGCAAGAGTAATTCTGCAGGATTCTTGACAGCATATTTTGAAGTGTAAATTGTGCCTGTCCATCTGACTTTAGTGATTGCTACTTGGCTTTTCTACTGAGTGCTTCTCAACTCTACAGAGTTCAGTGGTGAGAGTAGATTCAAGCTAAGAACAGTGCTTTGAATCCAAGCCTCAAAACTAGTTGCATTTTTCTTGAAGTATTCATTTATGATCTTTTTTTCAGTAAGGATTCTTTAACCAGTGAAAATTACAAGTAGAATTGCTTAGGAGAAAAGAAATATGGAAAAGTGTGAAAAGTTTGGAATAGTTTTTGGAAGTATTCAGGCATGATTCAGCAAGGAAGAAGCCAACCTGATTTTGTAATGATGAGTGGGACACGGAGGGATCACTGATGACAAATGGAAAGGGAAAAAGTAGTCATAAGTATAAATTAAAAGTTATTAGATATAGGAAGTTGGTAAGCATAGCTAAAGAATTCACAGAAAAAATCTTCCAGGGTAGACATTTAATATCATATGAGAAGGCCAGAAGTGGTGCAGGAGAAAACATGATACAGACTTATTAATAAAATTATTACCGCTGATAGAATAAAAGCAGAAGAATTCAATAATGGTTTGCTTTGTGTGTCTTTGTGTGTCCAGCACACGAATCATACAGAAATGTCTAATAACTTTCTGGAATGTTAGTATCTTAAAATACTGATTGAGATGTTTCAAAGTAGATCTAAGTACCATCTAGTATGTAAGCTGTTAAATTAACGATAGTGATCTCAATAAGGGGGCCCAAAGAATGGAATCTCATGCTTTGAGAAGGATACAGTGTTCTTCACTCTTCTTTAAAAATGCATAGGTCCATGGTGGATAAACAACAACTAGATTTCAAAAATATTTATCAGGTTCACAGTCTTATGTTTAAGACTTTTAAGTAGAGGAGAGTCTGACCCTCAACAAAATTTAGTCCATCTCAGAAGGCCCCAGGCCCAGGCCATACCATTTTTACAGCATGAAAACTGGCAAACAAATGCTGTGTTACACCATTGGCAGGAGATGGAGGCTAAACCACTTTCCCCCTTAATTGCTCTGCCTGGATTCCTTACACTAAAATATGGGTATTTCATCTGTTCTCTCATAATACGATACAATGAGGGATGCATTTCTAAGATAATTTACCTTTTCCCTAAAGCAATTAATTTTTAAAACCCCCATGTTCTCATAATGTTTAGAAGTTTAGGGGCACTGTGCAGCAAAAAAATAATGCAAAGACACACATATCCTTGTTAGTAGTTTCTGGACAAAGAAGCAGCTTTATATAAAAGGAAGATGCATACATCTGTACGTGGCATGTGCACAGATCTCCTTACTCCGAGATTATTGTTTTTTTAAAGGCAACGTGCTGCTGCTTTGGTCTTTTTAACAGAGTCGAATGTGGTTGCAGTTGGGTTAGAATGGGGCAAAACCAGTTGTTGCTTGACTGCGATTCATTTTCTTCCACTAGAATGCCTTATTACTTGAGTTCAGCCTTGAACTCTGATGTTTGCTTGCATCTTAAATGTTAACAGTCTTGAAATGTCCTGTGTACTCAACTGCAAACCAATAAAATGACTCCTGCGATGCAACTTAGCATTAATATTGTTTTGTGGGAGGGGGGAGATGTTAATACTAAGTGATCATATATATATAAATCTTGAGAGACGTCATCATTTACCCCTAGTGTTGTGGTTTTGTGGTTTGTTTTTTTTTTTCCTTTCCTAAAATGTGTATAATCCAGACAGGCACCACAAAGCTTGTTTATTTTGGCAATAATTTGGTTTCCTTGTCTGGATAAACAGCAGTACTTACGATCCCATTCCCAATTGGGACTGCGTTACTTTGTTAACGATCCCATGGTAATAATATTTTAAATATATAAGACAAATTATTAAGTCAGTGATGATGTTAATTCACAATAGCTGAGAACCCGGTTTAGTAGCCTCATATTTTTCTTATAGCATTAGGTTTGAGGTATGTTCCTGTTTGGAATTTACCCCGGAGTGTTGCTGATTGTATTTCTTTCCAGAGGAAACAACTGAAGTGCTCTCAGTATCACATTCAGCCTTTTAAGGTGACTACCGTTAATGTGTTGCAGCATTCAGAATAAAAGTGAGTGATAAGATCCTTGTTATAATATTTACACATTTCCTGATAAACAGTGTGAAGGCGACAGTGTAAGGGACCACATTCGATACAGTTCCTCTATCGCTTTCTGGTCAGAAGTCTGACATAATGGAACGTACCACCCTGAATGGCATAGCATAGTTTTTTTTCCCGCTTGTGACCATTTTTAGTTGTTTTATTTCTTTCTCACTGAACAAATGTGAATGTTAATACACACAAGTTATTGCATTTTTTCACAAGATTAAGACTTGGGAGTTTATACACAAAGGAATGTGTATAACAACTTTGAATATATTATGTTCCATGATAGTTATAACTACAGAAGCACAGAATAAGGAGCAATAAAATCGTGGGGGTATATAACCGAACTAGATTTGGGTGTTCTTGTTCACAGATGGTATTCACCAAATCTGATAAAAACAGCCTCCAGTAATAAAGAAATGTACTTTGAAGTAAAGATGTTCTTCGAAGTATGCCCCTTACCTCTGTTGTTCTATTGGCTGTCATTCCTACTAATTTACAATTACTGGTTCTTAAAATATTACATATTTAATTTTTTGCCATTTCAGAGGAATCTATGTTTGTGTAAGCTAATTTAAAACTACTTAAACTAGTAATAAACCAAATTAAAATATTTATTGAGAGATTTCTATATGAAAACCTTTTCATTGTATTTTTTACTTTGTATATTTTTGGTGTACCCAAATGAGAAGGTGTCTGGGTTCTACCCACCTTTCCAGCAACACTCTTACTTTTTATAAACTTCTTTCAAAATATAATTGCATGTTGTTATGCTTATTGTAGGGTATTAATCTACCTTGGTTTGTGCCTTATACTTAAGGCATTGTTTATACACAAGATTGCATTCAACAAAGGAAACCAGAGGAGAACCTCAAAATGTTTTTTCCTTTCTTGTTGAATACTAGAGATTTCATTGAGAAGTGCTGTGGCAGGCAGGCTCATCTCCTGTGCAGTACTGCCATTTGCAGCCATTTTTACAAGATTACTTATGTCTGGAACCAGATCTGGTGCTGTCCTCACTGTTTGGATGAGCGAATAGCGGTGGTACGTAACAAGGGATTTGTGGGTGGTAACTAGGCTGGTTCACATGCGCCGGGCATCACTTCACGGTTTTTGGTGGTGAGCAGTAAAGAGTATTTTTCATCTGCTGCTGGAGCTCTCAGCATCAGATTTACTTTTTAAAATTGTTTGTGACTGTTGCAGTAGAGTGTTTCTCTTAAGTTGTCAAAATACAAATATTAGGATAAATTCAGAAGTGAATGTAGGTCTGCTATACTTATTAAATCAAGGCCACATAAAGCTGCTTTTCTTTTTACCCTCTCCTTTCCAAAGTGTAACTTTGTAATATCAAGATAATCTTACTGAAAAAACCCCAAATATAAAATTAAACCTTTGGTTATTTAATTTGTAACTTTTACATAACACCTCTGAATTACAACCAAGAATCTGAAGGAAAAAAACATTTAGGATGAAGTAGTTAGAAAATTGAGGGACAACAAGATAAATGGGGGGAGCGGTGAAGTAGTAGGGGAATAGGGAACCATCTGAACTGGAGGATATCATCATTGCTGTACTTCATGGCTTTGTGCCTTTTGTGAGTTCCTGCTAGGGTTTCTGCAATAAGTAGAAGTAAGTTTGGAGTGATTATGCAGATCTATCTATATATATCACCTCTGGGTTCCAACTTGTACCTGACAGGTATGGTGTTTAGAAGCGCTATGTTACAAGAATGTTGCATGTGGCAGTGCTTCCCCTCAGTGAAGGTCAGCTCTTCTTTCCTGTGAAAGATTGTGTTTGGCAGAACTGTGTGCTAGTCCCTGCCCTTTCTGTGGGCTTAGTAATAGCATGGATGAAAGATGCCGAAACAGCTGTGGGGCATGTAGTAATGCTGGATAGCTGTGCAGTACTCAGAGACAAAATTAATCTGCTGATTTGTGATGCATCCAGTGGAAATACTGTAACGTAATGAGCGGTTTAAGGTTTTCCTTGGAGGGCCCGTTGATGTAATTGAGTAGTGCTTACACTTGAATAGTTGATAGTGTGTAAGTAGAAAAAGCAAAGAGTGGTGAGGGAAAGTGAGACAGAAACTCGTATGTTCTCCGAGGTGTAAAGGAAAAGGAATTTAGAGTGTCAGATGAGGAACATTTGAAAACCCATCTTCGGTTTTTTTCAACGCTGGTTACAGGAAGGGAGTTTCCATCCATCCTAAGGGGTTGTTTGGGTAAGCGTGGGCTATTTTTTAAGGATTAGGAGGATTTAGGTGCTTGGAATTTGTTTTGTTACACATTATTTTGATTAAATAAAACCATTTGGATTTGATTATTTTATCTGGAACTGTTCAAGGTTGTTTGAGTATCTTGAAAACAAATTAGATGATGTAATTATATGGACAAACTGCATATGAGTGGTTTCCTAGCTTTTTTGTTGATGATTTCATGCCCTATTCTTATGTTTCCAACCCATAGCCGTGGCAGCTTTATCACGATTCATGTTGCAAAAGTGCTTTTTCTGTGTCTTCAGCCTTTCAGATAATCTCTGTGGGGGCACCTTGGTGCACCTTCTCTGCTTGGCTCATTTTGAACAGTGGTACCCGCCAAGCTCTGCCTGGCTGGGGGGAATTAAGGCCTCTGGATGCCAGAGAAATCAAAGCTTGCTATTACCAATTAATTGTCTAAGGACAAGAATAATAAGTAAAATGTTTGTTCTTCCTTAAATCTGCTAGAGATTTTCACATCATAATGGATTTTTTTTCCTTTTTTTTTTAATTTTTCAGAGGAAATGATAAAACCCCATGAGAATCAGACTCCAGTGAGCCCTTTGTCTGAATGTCAGTCGTGAACATATGTGCAAACCCAGCACAAACCCAGCATCTTCTAATGGTCTCCCTCAGCATAGGGGTCTGGGCTTTGTCAGGAGTGTCCCCTTTGACTCTGGCAGCATTCAGCCATTCTGTTTAAGTTCTTTAACCTCAATGACAAAACAAAACAAAGCAAAAAAACTTTCATCAGAAGTTGAGCTGTTCAAACGTACACTGGATTTATATCCTGTTCCTGTCTTAAGTCATCTTTTCCTCAGGGCTCTTTGGTCTTTGTTAACCTGAGATTCCTAGAACCTTGTAGAGGAAAAGTAGCATTTCCTTCCTCTGCCTTTTTGGAGGCTTACTCCACCTCAGCTCAATTTTCTCAAATCGTCTGTGTGCAGATCAGCTCAGGTGAAGTTGTGTGCATGTGATCTCCAGCTCCAGTGTTATAATCGAATATAGCCCTTTCTCCTGGCCATAAACTACTTGAGGAAAGATGACAATTATTGTGCATGTGTGTGCTTATTATACCTATATAAAATTATCAGATACTTTATTTCAGTTTCATTCTTTATTTTTTTGGTTTGTGGTTTGTTGTGTGTTGTTTCTTTTTTAATTCTTAAAATATTTGTCATTTGAGATTATCAAGTTTTCAGTTTAGCCTGGTGATCACGTCCCATTTGTTGTTACATGACTGAGTATAACTTACAGTTGTGTATTTCAGAATTTAATTTTTTTTTATTACAGAATTTTATATTTTTAGAATAGATTGGATGTATTCTCATTTAAAGTTTATTCCTCATGCATTAGGCCAGACCTTCAAGATATATAAATCAATATATCTGTTCATAAATCAGTTGACCAAGTGATTTGCACTACATGATAATGTAAGCAACTTGGGATTTTTATTTTCTGTTATATGTAATTACTGAGAAAGTAAGCATTCTTCATTATTTACCTCACGCTAGACCTTTCAGTAGCATTTGCATTTATTTGCACAAGTTTTTTGTGTGTGTATATCCACAGCAAACAGTAATGAAAAAGGACAAGAATGAACTCCTTTCTGTTGATACTTCTCAGTATTTTTAGCACAAACTTTTGTTTGCTTGAGAGCAAAGCTTTTCATGTACCCCTTTGGTACTTAGTGGCTCCTGCAGGAAGAGGAAAGCCTGAAGAGCACCCTGCAGTGTAGAGATACCTGCACCACGTGGCCTCCCAGATGCCAACTGCTTCATAAGAACAGGGGGTTGGAACAAATTAATTTATTTTGGGGGTCAGACACTGGAATAGGCTGCCCAGGGAGGTGGTTGAGTCCCCATCCCAGAATGTATTTAAGAGTCGTTTAGGTGTGGTGTTGGGGGATTTGGTGTAGGGGGGGAATTTGTAGAGTAGGGCTGATGGTTGGACTTGATGATCCCAAGGGTCTCTTCCAACCTGAATGATTCTATGAATCTATGACTACGTTGTTTAAAAGCTGTATTTTGCACATTGCCTTGTAGCTTCAAGGTCAGAGAGGGCTGGAAGAAAATCTATGGGATAGGCTTCTTGCACTCCAGGAACTGATCAATGAGATGATTTCTGTTTGCCTTTATTTTGCCTTTGTTTTGACTTTGCAGTGTTGCATTGTACAATGCTACTTTTGCAGAAGAACCATCTTAGCTGACAGCCTTGTCCAGACAAATCTCTACAAGAATCTAAAATTCTCTCTATGTTGTTACCATTGCAGTAAACCTACTCGTTTGTGGCTGCTCAGGGAAAAATGGTACCAGAGGGAGAGGTAGCTGTCACGCTTTAATTACTGCTGGAGTCAAAAATCCTTTATTTTGCCCTGAAGTAACAGCTATTCTTCAAGAATACCTTTTATATACTCAGATACAGTCCAGACAGTCTTCCAAAGTCAAATAGGCCTTTTAGCGTAGTGCTACAGCTTGAAGTACTTTCAGTCAGTTTATATGAAATTAAAAAAAAAAAAAAAGAGATAAAAAGAATATTAAATATACATTTGCAGAACAGAGTGGAAAGACAGTTCTGGCTGTATACATTTGTGCATGGACCTATCTGGCAATCAGGCAGCGCCACTCCTGTCAATGCAATTTGAGGGTGCTTTGTGACGATCTGGGCTGATTGCGCCGTTTCTGGAGCGCTCTTCCTGGGCCAAGGGAATTACGTAGCTGGGTTGGAACTCCTTGGGCTGCTGAATGTCCTGCTTTGTTGTCTTGCAACACACAACACACAGGTTCCTTTTCCAATACTGACTTTCTAGGGTATTAATAACAGCAATAGGCTGTGGTTGTCCAGAAATTACACCATTTGGAATAATAAGCACTAAGCGCCTATTAATTCAATATTGACAAAGCAATACCAATCCAACAAAATGCCACGGTTGCTCTAAAGTCAAGGTTTTTATTTATTGTTGCAGTCAGAATTTTATCTTAAAGCTGACAAATGGATACTGTATGCTATTTCCCAAAAAATCTTTGATTTCTGAGAAAATGACCTTAGTTTGCCTTGAACAAAAGCTTACAGTACTTTTTCTGTTGTTTTTACATCATTTAGTTCTTGAAAATGTTGACAGCTTAGCCAGATGATGGTTGATTACAAAGTCCCCTGTCATATTTTTAGAAAGCGCTGAACTGTTTGCATCTGAGTTAAGAAATATTTTTCATTTGATGTTGAAATTTTTCATGTTTCATCTGATAGTACTTGCACATTTACAGCAATATAAACTATCTGGCACAGAAGTAATTACCCTTGTTATATTGGAATTAAAATACTTGAATACTTTGGAATTTGTCTCTGAAATAATTTGAGTAAAATCTCTCAATATTTTTATGATCTTCATGAGTGGGTATACAAATTGGCTTCTCTGACTGATAAAAGTTACGCAAAAATCTAGATACTCACTAAGACATGGTTTTCCAGAGACCAGCCAAGGCTTATAGGAAAAATGGAAAATTTATCCCCAGTTCTGCCTACTCGTTAGTGAGTTTTTCCCCAGGTTTCGAGGGAAGTGTTGGTGGTCCAGGATTTTCAGAAATGGGAGGCTGACTAAATAAGGATAACTTGTACTGAAGTGTGAATAAGAGGTGCAGCCACATACTATATTAATTTAGCATCTAACTTAATAGCATAATGAAATAAAATAGCTGGGATTTTTGAGGGAAGAATGTGCTTACTGTGTTTGTCATGGAGAGAAGATGCGAACCAGGCAGGGGTCAAAAGGAGGGGAAGGGAAGTGGATCTGCCGCAAGGCAATCAAAAGCGCATGTCAGATGGACAGTCGTTCCTCAAATGCTGGCCCAAAGGACCCTGTCCCTGTTCCTTTCTTCCTCAGCTTCTTTGTGGTATGTGGTCAGCTAATACTAAAGCCAAAGTCATTAACAAAATTTTTCTTTCTGTTTTCATTTCAGTTATTTGCCACCTTCCATGCATGAATGGAGGCCAGTGCAGTTCTAGAGATAAATGCCAGTGCCCTCCTAATTACACTGGTAAACTTTGTCAGATCCCTGTGCATACTGCCAATACTCCAAAACTGTACCATCACCCACAACAGGGGAACAAGCCTGTAGGATCACAAATTATCCACTCTACTCATACTTTACCACTGACGATGTCTGGACAGCAGGGTGTAAAAGGTAACTTCTTTCTTGATAGATATATTTTCCTTTGGGGTTCATTAATTAATTTTGGGTATCCAGTCAGTAATTATAGTGATCTGTCTACACAGTTTGAATCTTGACATAGCATCTTGAATCATGAGCTCACCAGAATGACTAGAAAGTACTTTGCTCAGTGACTGAAGTAGCAAGAAATAACAGTGCGGTTGAAAAGAGTTTATAAGTGAATTTACTTCACTTACAGTGGAATTTAATGCAGATTGCAGAGTCAAGGGATAATGCAGGGAGCTTCTTCCAGTAGTTTATACCTGTTCAGAAAGAGAATGACTGTGGCTGAACAGAGTCCATAAATTGCATAAATACCCAGGGAGAAAATTGCAGGTGATTACACGGTTCCTAGTGGAGGGAAGAGACAACGTAAAAGATTATAACTAATGTACAACTAAAGATACAATCCATGTTTATCTTTGTTATATCATTTGGTAGAGTTCTAGAAGTTAATGTTGTGATGAAGCTGGCTATGATATGATTCACTTAAACAGAAGATTCTTTCCAGGTTATATAACAGTATCATAGAAAAAAAAAAAAAAAAGCTGAGGATTTCCAACTGCTAATCCTGTGAAGAAGGCAGAGGATCAGAAACAAGAGAAGTTGTGCTGTTCATCAAATTTTGCCCAGTCAAAGCTAGTTCAGTCGGCTTCAGCTTTCCATTCCCCCTAGTGCCTTTTTGTGAGGTGACAAGTTCTGATGACCTTGAAGAGAAGTGTTGAATTTGATTCCCATGTGTCCTGTGACGCTCGGTAGCATTTTGTCTGTGAGATCCTGTCCGTATAGAAAAACTGCTGCAATTCAGTTTCACAGCATATGGATTAGTGTGACTTTTGTTTGTTTGAATTACCAGATTGATTTTTATTTTTTTTCTTCATTCTTGTTGAGGGTAATTTTACAAATACCTCTCCAAGATTGCTACCTCTGAATAAAAACAGAATATACGGGGGAAAGATGTGAGGAGGCTCAGTTATCGGCAACAAGTTCATTAATAACTTTGCTAAAAGAGGCAAAACTATTTATAAGTTTGTGATAAAATATAATCCAATATAGTAATTCTGTTTTCAGATAGCGGACACAGCTGTGAAGGAAATATTGACAGTGTCTACTTCTGCTTTTAAGTATCTGCTTGATCTTTTCAATGGATTTATTTTCTAGGCTGTCCACTGGGAAATAGTTTCCATTGACATGTTGCGAGTTTTAGTCCATAAAGCTCCCCAGAATTTTTCTGACTTTTAACCGGGAAGCGGGGAGGAGTCAGCTAATAAGAGAGTATAATTACCCAAACATTTAGCAGAGCAGAAGTTTATTTCTGTGACTACTTAATTCCAGATCAATTTTAGACATTATGGTTGACCGTTAAAAAATAATAATAAATTAAAACATAGGTGGCTTTCAAATTTAGTGTTGCTATCTTGAAACACTCAGCAGGTTTCTCATTGCTAAAGAGTCTGACCTCTTAAATATTTTTTCCTGACCCTCAAGTCTTCATCAAAACCATCAGCAGTCACAATGCCTTTTCTTCTTTTTCCATGCCCAAATGAGGATGTTGGATTGTGGAGAAAGGAGTGTTTCATTTCTTTCAAGGAAAGAATAAAACAGTTCATCCTGAAATGGCTGGCAGAAGTAAAAGTTAATCAGCACATCTAGGCAGTGACCCAAGACCTGGAGAGGATTGTGGTGACATTACAACATGAGAGGAAGCAACCTAAATTTGATGTTTTCAGCATCTGAACATCTCTAAGTGGACTGACAGATTAAAGCAGAAAAAATTAGTGATTTCTTTTGAAGGCTAATATATTCTTTAGATTTATCAGCAGGGGAAACTAGTTCAAGGGGATTCCTCTTCGTACATAAAAACGTATGATAGTAAGTTTGGGTGAGTTTTGTCATTTTCATAGCCAGAGTATGCTGTTTTGTCTTGCCCTGCAAAACCAATCGAATAGCCTGAAAAGGTCCTTACTGCTGCTTGTAACACTGAATCTTTTCCTTGTGGCTTTACCTGTAACAGAACTTACGTACCATAGATTTTGCTTGAAGATTGTTTTTTTCTGCAAGCAAGATCCAAAGAGCCGTTAAGGCCTCAAAGCCTTATTTTGCTGACTTTATTCCTCATGTGTCTGTCTGCAATGAAACAATGCAGTGTAGAGTAAAAATAAGTTTGTTTTTATAAGGAATTCAGCCTTTTTTTCATTTCAAGGGAATGTCAGCCCAATTAATACTGAAAATGTATCTAGAGAAATGAAAATATTATGAAAAACCAGAAGTAATTTCTACAAAATACTATGATTTTAAAGCAGCTAAAATAAATGAAATATGCTTCCTGGCTAAGGGAGCTTTGAGGCTGAAAATTATAAATAGGAACTGAAAATGTCGAATCAAGTTCCAAAGAGCATTCTGGCCACCTGGAGGCAAAGAGACAATTCTTAGACTCAACAATGCAGTGGGTGTTACAAAGAAAGTATGTCAACTGATATTTGTTGTTTCTTGATGTTTGGAAGGGGTGTTACATCAAATGGGTTGTCTGGCCTGGAGGAGACTGTAGTACTTGCTGACTAGAGAGACCCAGGCAGACACAGTAAATGCTAACTTTGTTTTGTTACACAGCTTACAAACTATAAAGGTTTTTACACACCTCTCCTTCCCCACCCCACCAAATAGTAATTTGAGTTACGTGTTTGAAGGGCATTTTGTCTTTCAATGAAAAGAGACTTGAGGCTCATAAACAGTTCTGTGCGCATTATGTTGACTGGAGGGTCTCAATCTATATACTCAGAGTTAAAACTGCAACTGTATTTAAAAACAGAAGTATCTGAAAAACATTTCCTCCCTCTTTGTTTGCCAAGTCCCAAACTCTAAGTTCAGGGAAGGGAGTGGTGGTTTTAGATGGTTGAGGTGCTGGCAACTGTTGCAGGGCCAAACTTGGGACTTGGCAGGTATATCAAGGTGAAGGGATGAAAACTGAAGCTTTTTCTGTGTTCCAGAGAAAGATGATGGATCTGAAAAAGAAAATAAAGCTTACTATATATCCAAAAATAACCCCACGGAGTTTGAATTCTGGAACTGTGAATGGGATTCTTATTACACAGTATAACCACAAATATTAATGTCACACCAGCCAATTTGGACATCCATGTTTATGTAGCAGTCTTTACAATCCTATAATGTCATTCTTTCCTGGGTAAAGAGTTTTCATTTTCTTGTTAATGAGACTGTATGCATTCTTTCAGCCTTCCCTCTAAACCTCAAATTGTGGCTTTAATTTATATTATGGTCACTGTGAGGCACTCTGTAAAAACTCTAAGGTACAAACTCGAAATGTCTTAGAAGTGCCTAAGATATCGTTTTTGATGTATTTTATTACCAAATTTTCTTATGTGTTTTTCCTTCAATTATTTTAGTGAAGTTCCCTCCTAACATAGTGAATATCCATGTGAAACATCCCCCTGAAGCCTCAGTTCAGATCCATCAAGTTTCAAGAATTGACAGCACATCAACAGGACAAAAAGCAAAAGTACCTCAGCCAGGACATCCACAGGTCTCTTACCAAGGTCTTCCGTATCAGAAGACCCAGAAAGGACATACTACTTACACAAATCAACAACCCATTCCTCATATGTTTCCTGTTTCAGTTAAAACTCAGCTTGGGCGCTGTTTCCAGGAGACTATTGGGACACAGGTAAGAAATGTTTGCTGAGTCTTTTGAGATAGGTAGCTTTAAAGCAATATTGTAAAAGAATGAAATTATTTTTTTTTTACCAATTGCTGGAAAAGGACACATTTGACATTCTTTTCCAAAAGAAAATTCTTTTGGGAATGTAAAAATTTTACAAAATAGCATTTTGCTTAACCTCGTTCTCATTCAATCTTATGTCTTTATGTTCTGTGAGCTTGGATTCCTGATACTCTGCCCTTAGTTTTTCTAGCCATAACTTCTCCAGTAAAACAGCATAACTCTAAATTCTAGTTCCATCTCTCCGAATTGAACAACTAAGGTTACACCATCTTCCATTGCTTGTACAGCCCTTTCCTTTAATGAATCTTTTTGCACGTGCGTCTCAACAGCCAGTGTTTTTCAAGGAGTTGCAGTTTTCATGGAAATTCCTATTCAACAACTTCACGTTGGGCAGTTCTGTAGGCTAATATTTTTAATCTGGACTGAGGTGAAAATATTATGAAAGCCAATTGAGTGTTTGCTAGATGCAAATGCTAGAGCATTAAAATCTTAGTTCAGTTTAAAAGAATACAATCGCATCGGGTTTTTACCTATCACTATTCAAAATTGTGTATCTTCTTTCAGTGCTTTACTAAGCAACACAGTGATATCTTATTTGCATATTTGTACTTTTAAATATACAGAGAGAAAAAACACATATATGATGAGATTGTAAAAAAAAATCAATAAGACCATAGTATCTATTGCTTATCACCTTGCTGAAATTTAACTTTTCAGACAGAATTTTTTTTTGGATCAATGCGTGCCTCAGGGTGAAATTTTTTGAGAAATTTCAGAAAAATCACAGAATCGCAGAATATCGGGAATCGGAAGGGACTTTGAAAGATCATCTAGTCCAATCCCACTGCCAGAGCAGGAACACCCAGATCAAGTCACACAGGAACACCTCCAGGCGGGTTTTGAATGTCTCCAGAGAAGGAGACTCCACAACCTCTCTGGGCAGCCCCTTCCATCACACTCCCTGTGAAAAAGTTTTTTCTCATATTAAAGTGGAACCTTCTGTGTTCCAGCTTGCACCCATTGCTCCTTGTCCTATCATTGGCTGTCACTGACAGAAGCTTGGCTCCATTCTCCTGACGCTCACCCTTTACGTATTTATAAACATTCATGAGGTCACCCTTCAGTCTCCTCTTCTCCAAGCTAAAGAGACCCAGCTCCCTCAGTCTTTCCTCATATGGGAGATGCTCCACTCCCT
>VXBJ01005433.1:0-45445 GCA_013400055.1 Nycticryphes semicollaris | reverse complement strand
TGTTTCATTGGTGATTTGTATCATCTGTATGCTTTGAAGTAGAAACTTAAATTTGTCATGAAGATCACTCTGATTTTGGTCCTTCCAGGACCATGCACCCAGATTTCGCCAATTCTCAGGCATCTAAATAGATATATATATATATATATCTAACATATTCTACAGATATTTGTTACATGTTGGCAGTGGAGCTCTCCAAAGGCTTCACCTGCAGAGACGATGGCCTGCCTTCCCCTCAAAGGGAAGCACCCATCATCCATGAAATGCTAGACTGGAACAAAATGTCCTTTACAAGTGTTTCTTCTAGCTGTCAGCAAATGCTGAGTCGCCCAGTGTTAGAACAGACAGCAAGGATATTTTCTGAACTTACCACGGCTCCCAAGAAGCACAAATGAAAAAGAAGGATGAGACCTCACTCATAGAGGGGCAAAGAGCTTTAAAGAAGATCAGTTATAGGGGACAGTTAGGAGAAGCAGCAGAATGGAATCAAGCAGAATGAGGGTAATGTAGGTGGCAGATTCCAAGGTAATGATTTTAGTTACCTTCTGGAACCTTAAACTGAAATCAGTTTCCTAGTCTCAGTCATTCTCTGCCAGCTCCAAAGAACTGACTTTTCCCCATAAAATACTTTTCTCTTCTCCTTTCAATGACTGGCTTGTGCAAAGTATCATAGCGTTCTTACTAGTGACATAATTCCGGTTTCATGAGTCATTGCTATGGAATTAAAGATTCCCAAACCTGCTGATGCTAGGCCATCATGTCAGGGTGCTTTAAAATAATTGATTCTGAAAAATTCTATGGAAGAAGTAAATTTAAATGTCATCATGCCCCAGAAATGTTTCTAGAAGACTAGAGTCGAATACGGAATATTGAAGGATAGTCTTCACTAATTGTAAAATGCTTGATTTGCGATTATGGTGTTTATTTATACTGATGAGCATTTCGTGCTTGTCTGTTTCAGGAATAGTAGAACCTTGGATTTGTTCTCTGGCCTATGTTGAAGCACACGTTCAAATGAAAGTTTACAGATTTTACATGAAAAAAGAGGAAAAAAAAAAGCACTGCTTGCACTCATCATAGACAGGAAGACAAAATTTGTTCCTCAGTCTTAGAATTGGCAGTGGGGTGCTGCATCTTTTATGTCTTACCTGTTACGCTGGATAGATTTCCTGCTTGTTCTTTCTGCTGCATGCATGAGTGAAGTATTTCAAATACTTCAAGTACCCAAAACTTGCAGTGCATGCCCCTCACCTTACTGTGGTTTTATAACTAAAGTTACTCATTGATCACCAGAAGACCATAACATGCTCCTTTTAAAGGGGGAGTAAAGGGGAAATATGCTTGCATTGCCTTCCTGCCTGACTTGAAATCCTACTAAATGGTCAGTCTCCACTTTTTTTATAATTTTTTTTTCAGAATTCCCCTGGAAAAAAATGTGTCTTTGCAGTGCTCTCAAGAAATGGTAGTGCCTCCTAATTTAGAACAATACGTGTTCTCTTTACAATTTCATTGATCCTTTTGGTGTCAGTCTTGGAGAAGAGCATAGCAACAGTTTCGGAATCCTTCTGTTATTTAATTTAATGGTTCAATTTAGAATTGGCATTTTGTAGAGCATTCATCTAAGATCTTGCCATTAATATGGATTTAAGTGACTGATTCATCTTTCAGATTTGAACCTGAAACGTTAGTGTTTTTCCCCACAGTCAGGCAATGCATATTAGTTTTTGTATGTTAAATATACCTTGAACTGTGAAAGACACTTTTTTTTTTCTTTTACATAGATCTGTTTTAAAGAACTTGCTTTTTTGATATTTACTTTGCTAAATATGAGGGTTGTCTTTATTTTTCCAGACAAGCTGCTAAACTGAGCTTTCTCTGTTAATAGTAATGTGTTTCAAGTCCTTTATGGAGTTTATGCTGTATAATTTTGGTATTCTTACCTTATTTTTTTTTTTTCAACAATCATGAGTGTTCATGTATTTTTTTTCCAGCGTGGATTACACAGAGGAGAGGAGACTTTATTGTCTATAGAGCAGATTGGTGGAAGTATACGTGTGTGGTCTCTTGTAGGCAAATCAACCAACTTAACAAAGACTGCTGAAATTGCTTTCAGTTCAGGCTAAAAGCACAGTATAAAAACAGTATCAAAATCTCTGCTGTGGTTTTGTGTGTGTGTAACCTCTACCATTCTGTGTTTCTCTCCATTTCTTGTTCTCTTTGTCTTCTTCCTTGAATTTGAGCTGTTCTGTGGAATAATTTTCATCTCCCAACACATTCTTCTTCACCCCACCTTAGTTAAATTCCTTTAATGTCTCATTCGAAAAGAGTAGTCCTACAAAAACAGTAGGATAGTTGCTATACTCAAATCCCATGACAGCCAAGGGTGTGTTTTCTGCAGTGTATTTCCAGCAGATAACATCCTGTTGAAGTTAGTGACTGGAGCTTCTCTGAACTGAAACTTGAGGGCGTTATGGTAGCTGAAGAACCTGGTCATATTCTGAGGCCTCCAGTCACTCCTAATTAACAATGTAGAAATTCTTCTTGACCACCTGTTTGCTCAGTTATCTGTGCTATCTTAAGTGACTATAACAAAGGGCAGTAACCATGAGAAAAAAAAGATAGTAAAAGATGTGTGTGAAAAGATGTCAGTCTACAGGCTTAGAATAAGAGAGGGAGGAGGAGAGGGGGACTCTGGAGGAATGAAATTTCATAGTTTAATTCAAGTAGATAAATGCAGACTTACGTTTTCATGAATACATGTACGTGTTGCTTAATTGTAACTGTTTTCTGGAGTGTCCTCAGCACCAAGAAATAAAGTGGAAAGTGCAACTATAGAAGCAGTATGAATATTAGAGATTTTAAAAAGTACTGTAGGAAGCAAATAGTGTTCTGAATGGTTCTGTTTTCTGCTCAAGTTAGTTAACTTTCCTGGCTGCCTCTCTTTTCTCTGGGTGGAACACTTAGTGATTATTTTTTATCTGAGAGATTTTAGGATGATTACTCCAGGATAGTTTACCATGTTACATAGCTTACTATCATATGTTGCATACAAAAGTTGTGGTTCATCAAATGCTTCCCTAGTACCAAAAAGATTTTTTGCAGAGCGTATCATAAAGTATCAGTTAAACTACAAGCCAGAAACTTAGTATTGTCATAAAAATAGAGGGAACAAACCTCTACCTAAACTTGCAACTTCTGATACATTTAAAATGACGTTGAGAAAATTGACACTTGCTATTGAGAAAGAGATGCGATGGCAGTAATAGGACAAAAATCCTAGTTAAGATGAAGAATAGTAGACTTGTGGAGAGCGCTCTATGTTACGGTGCCTTCAAAACCTGGAGACTGGGTGTGGTGTCCTACAAGGTTCCCAACATCCGTGTAGTCCTGTGTTTCTGAAATCCAAGGAGCCAGGCATCTTAGACCACTGCTTGTCTAAATCCTATTTAAACAGCAAGCAAATAAGAAAGATTGTTTCTCTTCTTTAATTCCTCCTCTTCAGCTGCTTTTCATTTTACTTCTAATAAAAATGCCTTTATTATGACACAGAATATCTTTTTATTTCCCAAAATACTTTTACAGTGTCAGTGGTTCACCTAGTAAAGCTTGTGTTGGTAATCTCAAGCCCTGACAAGTTCCCATATGATTCCTTTGCATTTAAATCAAGAAAAGAACGCAGATGCCTACTATCTGTCATGACAAAGTTCATTTGAAGAGAATTAGGCACTGGTTCCAACCCCCTCCTCCTGTCCCCCAAGACCGCTTTAAAGTGTCTCCTAAGTATATTCATGTGTTTTCCTATGGTTACTGCATTTCAGTATTTTGTCTAAAAAGGTCTTTTTTTCTTTTTTTTTTTTTTGGCAAAGCAGAAAGAAATTGGGAAATTGGAGAAGCTGGTATTTCCAAATTTCTCTAAAGCGGGCTCTTTCTGACTTGATTCACAGCTAATGCTCGTCTTTTCAGCAGATATTTTAAGTGTCAGTTTTACTGAAGGGAGACTTTTGGTAATCTCAGCATCTATAACTTGAAAACGTAAAAGACTCGTTATTCTAAAGAAAGATATTGAAGTTGCTTACGTTACTGAAGACAACATAGGCCAAAAGATCCAGAGGAAAGGCTGGCTAAGAAGTCCCATTTGCCCTTGCTGTTCATTATTCCTTGCTGTCCCTCAGTTGTGCTCATGCAATTCCCGTGAGAAGCTGAACTGAAATAATTGCAGTTACAAATTCTTTCTTCTGATCCCCCCTTTTTTGTGGGGGTGTTTAAAATTCAAATCAGTTCCAGGTTGCAGTGCCCAGGGAATGTTTCACCCCTCACTTGTCAGTTGTTTGCAGAATGCTTTCAGCTTCCCTTGCGAAGTGCTTTGAAAGGTGTTGCAGAAAGGATCCATACTTTTTATAGCTCTGTTGAAAAGGATGCCTAAAGTAGAGTTGTTCTGGCATTGCAAAGTGAAATCTGGTTTATTGTAATAATAGTTTGGAAAATCATATTAAAGAAAACAAAATATACCGCCTATAGCAGTCAATAGAAGGATATTTTGATAGATTTCTTTTAAATAAATAGAGCTATATAATGTTAGTGTTGAATACTAGTAAAGACTTTATTGAAAATCATAAGGGCTCTTCATTTTTCATTGTGATCAGAACACATAAGCATTCAAATGTGTTTCAAATGCTCCTTAGTGTTGATAAATAACAAATATGTCTGACAAACAGATGTTAGTTGATCAGCATTTTTATTGGGATGAATTTCTAGGGAAATAGTTTATTTAATGGTATCTTTCAGTAATGTCTTTTACAGGAGACATTTGTTTTGGTTTGAGCAACACCCTTCTCCCTGCTGTCATTGGTAGAATGCAAAAAAAAGCCAAGCACAGGGTGGCAGCTGGAAAAGGTTAGAAATTGTCAACATTGCATCATGATGAAGATTCTGGCTGCAAATCGTTAATCATTTCCTTAACTTGATTCACACAAGGGTATACACTGATCACGTACTTAACTTTGAAAATATACATAAAGGTTTTAGGAACCAGGCTTAAATCATTGATGAGTTTTTCATGATGGGAAATACTAAAGGCGTCAAACTTCTTGAGTTAGAAATCAGAGCAGCAAAATGTGCTGATAGCTCTTAATGCATAACCTAATGTATCAATACTACTGTATGTAATATGATAGTAGTGTATGTAGCTTAGAGGTGGTGACAGTAGTAATATGCCAGCTGAGGTTATTCATTCCACTGTATAAATATCCCTCTTGAATTTTACATTTAACAAAACATTTCCTATAGAGGTAAATTTCAGGTATTTTCATTTTTTGACAGCTGTATGAAATGAACTTCCCTATTTATATTCTTTAGGCAGGAAAAATGATACAAGTAAAATTCTGTACTGGTACTTTTTCTCTTAGAGCACTTTTAAAACCTTTTTTCTTTAGAATAGTCTTAAAAATACCATCTCATAAAATAAAATAACTGTCTGGAATTCCTTGAAGCTCATGGTTTGGCTTCTGAAGTTTTTAAACAAATAGACTGTCAGAAATCAGTGTGGATTCACTTCCAGGATTAATGCTTCATTCGCAATAGATTCTTTGCAAGATCAATACCCTGAAATATCAGAAGATTAAAGATGTATCAAATACCAGAAACACCAAACATTGTTTTAATTACTCAAATAGAAGAAAGCTGGATAATTTTTACTTGCCTATGAAGAATGTTCTGCTTAAGCCAAAACAAATTCTTTACCAGTTCTCTTAGAAAATCTGGAAGTATTTAAGTTTTTCTCCTCTGCTTATGAGACAATGCCTGCTAGTGAGCCAGTGCTACATGGGATAATACTCTTGATTTGTAACAACCTGTCATTCAGCTGGTCAGTAAGCCAATTAAGTGTGTCTTAATTGTTTCAGTAATACGGTTTGTTAAGTTTGAGGGGTTTTACTCTGTTTGTCGGGCCTATAGAAAAAGAAAAGCAACAATCCAAGGTCTGTGCCTGTTGAATAGTTTACAGAAAGTTAAACAGTGTATCCATTCACTTCTGCTGTTGTGGTATGTGAAATGCAGTCTTTTGAGCTGAATCCCAGAGTCATTAGCTATTAACTCAGGCAAAGCACCTATCGATTTCAATCATAGTTAATCATGTGACACTCCTTTATTTATGCCTGTATTGTGGTTTTAGCTAACAGCTCGTGACAGGGATTTGTAGATGGGTCACACAGGAGTGGGAGTCCCAGGAAATGCAGTGGTCCCTCGGCCAGAATCCTCTGCGGTTGCCCCTGACACTAATTGCCAGACTGGGCTCTCTACCACGATTTTAACAGGGAGCTGAATAAATTCCTCCTACTGCCGAGGGATTCGAGGATATAATCCTTCCTTTTCCCTGGCACTGGAAAATGTATGAAACCCTGGTGGCAGTGCACAACTCAAGTACTGTTAGCGATCCAAGACTGTGGAGATGGGACAGAGGCTGGAGTCTGGACAGGGGAACAAAGAGGTGATGTGGCTTGGGGTGGCCTTTGTGCACCAGCACAGGGTCAGCCAGAATTTCAGTCTACCAGTGGGAATATTCAGTACTTCCTTCAGTTATATAAAATATTGGCATAGAAGCTCAGGCACGCATGGGGAAAAATATGTGGATTCGAAACAATACTTGCAGTGTCTGTGAGTGCTTTACCCAGGAAGAACTTTGGTTTATAGCACTACCATGTGTGCCTCATCCTGCTGCTACTGCTGAGCCTTTTTCAGCACAGTTGAGCTCTTTTATACTAGTCCTTCATGACTTCTTTGCCTTCTGAAGCTGTAAGAATTATCTCCAAATTGTAAGCTTGTGACAGATATATCATTCATGAAAATCTGTTCTCTCTCTCTCTCTCTGTGAGGAGTTTTCCAGAAGCCCCGAGGAATACAGGCTAGATTAGTTTAAAATGTGTGTGGATGATGGGTAGAGAAGTGTAAACCTAAGCTTAGAGGATGGATCATCTTCATGCATAGTGCAAGCTATGTGCTTGTGTTTAGTTTCCCTACTTATTTTAGGCTTGTGCTTATGTGTTGGCGTTGTGTTGAATGGTGAGGCAAACTAAAAATAGTTATGGATTCCCCCAGGTGACTTTTCCAGTCACTTGTGACTCAGAGACTGGAACAGACTGTCTGAAGAACTAATGAGTTCTTCTCAGTAGTAGGAAGTAGGTAAGACTTTTGAAGTGAATAGAAATTACCCAAAAGTTTTTGAGACCTGTAGAAACAGAGCTTCAGTTCATTGATGCTTAAGGTTTGGGAAAGAGAGGAGCATCTCAAGAAATTATAGCTGGCAAGGAAACAGTTTGTGTAGTGCCATGAGTGGTGAAAGTGTCCGAAGCACTATTAGATGTACCACAGAAATCAGGGTTTATTAGCCACAGAAGATCTCTCTGTTTCTGCTTGGCTTAGGACTTTTGCAGAGCAGTCATTTTTTTCTGATGCATAGCTCCAAAATTACACAGATCTTACACCACTAGGAGCCCCATGTGGCAGTTGCTTTTTCTCGCTGGCCAGTTTCTACAATGATCTGGACATTAACCAAATTATCATTGATTCTTCAAGCTTTAATTCACCATAGAGGCAGTGGGAACAGCAGCTTTAATCATTGCCAGTTTTTACTGACAGGACTACAAACCACAGTTGCCAGATGACTCAGACTTTGGCATCCTTATTTTTGCTCATGGTTTTTATATGGAAATTTGAAAAAGTTATGACCGCAGAGATCATGATTTTCAGTAGAATGCAAATGCTGTAGCACCACACCTAAACTAAAAGTGGGCTTTAGTCCATCTTCTTCCTTCTCTTTTTTTTTTTTCCTTCGTTTTATATGTTTTTAATTTACTACTGTTAAATGACACCTATTCTGGGGAAAAAGAAAAAAACAGGGCCAGTTCATGATGGCTTGTTGGCTCTTATGTTAGTGGAGTCTTGCCTTGACACACACGAGCTGCTGGGATGTGTCCTTGAGGCTTGTGAACTTGCAGAGAAGAACACTGGGTGTTAGGTAATGTGCCTTACTGCCCAAATGCTCCATTTCTGAGATCATAAGGGGAGGTGCAGCACCAGCCTTGATCCTTCCCACTTCTTTTCAGAGAAAGGAGAATTGTAAAACAGAGGCATGAGGTGGGGCAGAAGAGTTAAGCGCAGATTGGTTTAGGTGATTCTCAATATCAGCCACAGTGTACGACTTCAGTAAGTGACTCCTCTGTCTTTGAAGAAGCAGTCCCAGCTCTAGGACAGGAATTAAACAGCAGTAAAACTGAGTAGCTGTGATTACAAAGTAAAATGGTCCTTCCTAGACCGTGCTTAACTGGGATGAGGGTTGAGAAGCCAGCACTATGTGAAGACATAACGTGAATTGTATGAGGTCTTGGGGCAGTTCCTAAGAGGAGACATTATTAATACTCTCCAGCTGAAAGATTTTTGAGCTTGTGGTAACTGCAGCAAGATCTGTATATCGTTTAGCTAGAGGCAGTTGAAAGAGCTGGTTCCCGTTTTGAAAAGAGCTGAGCTGCTGCAGCAGAGGCAGCTGTGCAGAATTCCTAGTTTGTGGATCTCGGTAGCCCTTGTGAAGTGCCAGTCAAAGAGCTGCTTCTCGACATAGAATTCAGAGGACTCTGACTTTCTGATGAGGCATGGTCAATCTCATACTAATCTTGTCAGTGCCCAGACCAGGGGAGTGCAAGACAGCCTGAAAGACGGGGGTTCACGGAGCATAAGTCTGGGCCTCCATCTGAACAGGTGGGACTTGCTTTGATACTTCACTGATTTAACACAACCAAATACTCTCTGGACCAGGACTGTTCCGCACCCCTTGGAACAGGGGAAATTTGTCAGAAGACCTTCTGCAGATAGTAGTGTGAAATAGACTCTTCCTAAAGTTGCATAGTAACTGAGCAGTCTCTTGTAACTTGTTTGGCCACCCTGAGATGAGGTTCAAAGCACAAGTGATGCTACCCCGTATAAGGGGTGATGTGCAGAGGCGCACCATAACTTCGCTAAGTGGCCCTGGTGCTAAAAGCTGTGCTTCCCAAGGGAGGCTGGCTTTCGCTGGGACAGAGTGCCCTCCTGACTGCCCACATGTCCCTTGACAGATGTCTAAAGTTCACATGCAGCAAGTCCTGAGCTGCTACAGTTTGCACATTACAACTTGATGTTTAAGTGGTGAGCTGGTGCTGCCTTTAATTTGTTCCTGAGATATTTCAGAAGGCACCTGGGGAGTATCTGTGAAAAAGCGGGCAGAGAAGATGGCTGGAATGATGGCTTGCCAGCCCTCACCATGCAAAGAGTGGAGTCTTTGAGTGAGAGCCCTGATGTAGTGGAGTAGCCTACTACCCTGTTAGTAGTTACACTGCGCAGCTACGCAGTACAGAGTAACCCTGTACTTCAGAAACATCGACTGCTGCGTGTCAATATGATTAAGAGCACAATGGGGAATTTTTGGTAAGGTTGGTGGGAAGCCATCAGTGCCTGCGCATTCAGCGTGTGTCCCCACTGTGGATTGACTGGGTTACCAGCTGAAGTGAGAGCAACCGCAAGGCCACAACCTAGGCCTCAGCCTGTGCCACAGGATGAGCCAGCTAGCTTGAGCTGAAAACTAAGTGGCAGTGAGCATTTGGGTGAGAGGCTTACATGCTGTTAGGAAGGAAAGTTAGATTAGGGAAGACCTGTTCACTGCATACTGAGGATTCACACTTCAGCACCTTTGAACTGTTTGCTGCAATGGCTATTTATATCAACATTTGTTTTAAAAGTGTTACTAAGTGCAGCTGTTATGGCCTCTCTTCTGCTTTGTGCATGCCCATTTTATACCTAATTGACAGGTTTAGTGTCTGCATCTCAGAAATACATATAAGCTTTCTTTAGCATGGAAAATGGAAGAAAATTGCAAAAGTCAAGAACATAACTAGTACATTCTAAGCTTTTGAACATTATTTCTATAAATAAAGTCTACTTAATAATAGAAAGCATAATAAGTATGTTCTTGATCAGGGAGAGGAAAAATAGGAACATTGACCTCAAATTATTGCAATCTTAGTTTAAATATTTGCACGGGGAAAGAGACACTTGTTTGGAATAACAGAGACATCACTAACTTTCGCTTCAGTCTTCTTATCTGTGTTAACTTCTTCAGTATCTGGGCAGCGGAATCTGTCATTGTAATTTGGCAATTTTCAGTAAGTGGGCATTAAACACAAGTTGGCAGGAAGCTAAGGCTTCTTAATAGGAAATAATATTATAGAAATCAGTCATACTTCTTTCTTTAAGAAAGTAATCAGAAAGGTATTTGAGTTAATTTATACAACTTTTTCAAAAGTAGAAATGCACATTTTTATGAGGAGAAAAGTAGGAAATAGGTGCCAATGCTGAGTTACTACCTTGGAAATACACTCACTCATTGCTATGACATACTGTTCTCTTCTGTTTCTTTTTCCTTTTCAAGTTGACACAGGGAAGATAATAATATCACCTAATTTGCTCGTGCGTGTGTAAAGAGCCATTGCAGTGCACGGGTACTATGTAAGTTCAGGTGAACCTTCAGTGTCTCAGCAAGGGGTTGACCCAAGAAAACTGAAAAAGAACATTGCACTAGAAGAGAGCATCGTACAGTACCACTAATCGGAGTATTCTTTACCTGACTATTCCAGTGTGGAAAAGCTCTTCCTGGCCTTTCCAAGCAAGAAGACTGCTGTGGAACCGTGGGTACTTCCTGGGGTTTTAACAAATGCCAGAAATGTCCCAAGAAGCCATGTAAGTGCCATTTTGTTGTTATTCTCTGGATCAGTTTATGGCTTTTTTTCCAACTCAAGTACTATTTGTCCTATGCCAGCAGAGTTACAATATGCAGGAACTTTGTGCAGCCAACAAAGTTAATGTTGTTGGTGTTTTTCCCCTTCTTCCTCCTTTAAGTCAGTGATGCGCTGTTGCATTTTGTCAGTGCATGAAGGATAATGACATGGAATCATCTTACTTCTTCCAGCTGGATTTATTATTTCAAAAGCTTGTGCAGAAACGTTAAATTATAGAGGCACCGGTTACTGTTTGGAGAGAATGCAGTAACCTCTTGGGAGTTTAGATGAACTTTCAAGTTTGGAGCCAAAGTATTCCAGGCTCTAAATTGTCAGTTACAATTCTTTTGCTCTGTTTTTGAAGAATCTTTCTCAACTATTAGGCAATGATGAAGACTTCCTTCACTGTTTTGTTATGATTTGACACCATAATACAATGAGAACAAAATTTCAACTTATTTGCAGGTGAAGTTGCAATTAATTTAGGTGAAGCTAGTCTCTTAAACTTTTTGTGAATTACAGTATTGTTGCACAAGACTAATTCTCTGTTATGTCATATTTTCATCACTAAATGAAAGATGAGAAAAGATAGTGTAATCTCTGTTTTGCAGATGGAGTCGATCTGCATTTATCGGGCCAAAAATAGCAAAGGGAGTTGCAATCGTTCTTATCTAGGTCTTCTGGGCCCCTGTTATTCATACAGATAGCAGTGTTGGAAACGTGTTCAGTGTTTGATTTTTTTGGAAGCATATTTTTGTCCACAAGACTTAATGTGGATGTAAATACAATTCCAGCAGAAAATCTGCTGTTATTCCTAATTTCTGTGACTCCTCCTTCCGCAGGAGAGTGTGATGTAAATTTATGCTGACTCAGTCTGATCTGCTAGTTTATGGAGCATTTAAATTTAGTGTTTTGGAGTATGTTTATCTTACGGTGTCCTTCTGAAAGAGAGCCTCCTTGAGATCTTTGAGGGCCATAGTTAATAAAAGACTTGGGTGTCTAAATTTTCATTCCTGTGGCACATAAACGTAATTTCTAACAGGGACAAGCATTCTGCATTGATGTATGTATTGTGAAATGTGTCCTGATTTTATAGCCTTCTCCAAAGAAATAGCTATTTAACTACAGCTGAAATTCTTGTTCATCACAAACATGCCAATGTGCAGAGTGTTGCTTGGTAGATGTAGGTGTGCTATGAGAAAAATCACAAAAGCCTGAAATGTGCTTCAACTAAAAACTGACTTGAGCTACTAATACAAAGTTTGGATGCCGACTTCGAAGGGAAAGCCCATTTGCTAGTTCTTCGTAGCTCAGGTAAAACACTGGCCATCTCAGCCTGCAATCCACAATGAATAATGTGTTGATCAGCTGCTTAATGGCAACATGCTTGGCATGATGTTAAGAGCAAGCAAACAGGGAAATGCTGGGACAAACCATGTCCAAACTCCTGGTCCCCAGATGCTTCCTGGGTGGATACAGAGAAGTGCCTGAATTTACTGTAAAACCTCTCCTGAGGGAAAGTCCACAACCTTTTTTCCAAAGCATTGAGTAAGAATCATTATTTTTTTTAAATGCTAATGAGATGAGCACTGTCCCTTTATTATGAATGCTTAATGGCTAGCACACTTGCTCAAGATGGGGCAAGTTTCTTTATCTGCCAGAAGAATTTCTAATCTACATTTTATACCTATGAGGAGATGCCCCGTAAAATGTAGAAACAGTTCTTGGAACAGGACTGGGACCAGTGTCCTTAATTACGTATAGTATGAGTCATACTTATTCCCACTTTCTGGCTGAATCTGGAATTGTTTTTTTTTTTTTTTTTAATGTAGCTGTATGATTTCAAGAGGAGATAGAGAATGTTGCCACTTGGAGAAATCCGGTCCTTGCGATTAAAGCATTCCTGGAAAGTAAGAATTTGTGTCTCCTAGGCATAACAGGATAGATTTCTCATCTTTCTGGTTCGGAGCTTTCACTGCACATTACTTTTTTAAGGGAGGATGAGAAAACTGTTTTCTCTAGATTGAAATACAGTGTCATCTACCACTGCATTATGTCAAGAGTATAATTTCTTAGGTATATGTTTTAAGAATATTCACTGAATCTGTCAGGAAACTTGAGTAGAGTTTATGTGTGTTTTCTTAGCCTAGGTTTGATTTAGGAATGAGTTAAGCATGGTGCCATTCAGTCATGCCCTGACTTATGGCAATTCTGCATGGGTGCAAATAGTGGATTTTCAGATTTCTAAGAGTGTAAGGTGATGCATTTGGAGTGTTCAATGAGTTTAAGTTATCTTAAAGCATTTTAGAGTTTTATAGATATTTAATTTGAATTTAGGCACACAACTTGAACTTTCATATCTGTGTTGGATCTGGGCTTAAGAGTCCTTTGGGCATAGATATCAAATTAAGCCTCATGTCAGTATCAAAGTGTAACGCTTTTGTAGAGTAAACAATTTCCAAATATAAACATAACTTTAAGATAAGATTTAATAAAAGTGTGTAGTGGTTGCTTAAGGATTTGTATTTCATCAAGCATTTTATTTTTTTTACAATAATGGAATGTTGGTAAGAAGAGCGTGTATATATGTGTATATATATAGAGAGAGAGAGGATATTGGATAGAAAAACTTGGGAATCAGGTAAATTATTTGTAAGGTATCAGTTAACTGACATCCATGGTAGTGTCATGGCTGGCAAAGTTAGTCCCACATCAATCCCAATAATTTTAACCTGGTTTGATACTTCACTAAATTGGTATTATCATTTTTATTGTAGACTTTTTGGAAGCAAACAGAATTCCTTTTGCTTTTATGGGTTTATGCTTCATAAACTTAATTTAAGATTGACTTGTTTTTATAATAATACATGATCAGGTTACATTTAACATGATCTGTGAGACCCACTTCATCAAAATATTTAAAGATATACTTCAGTCTCATTAGCAGGCAATTTTCCTTTTTCTTCAGTCTGTTTCTTAAGGATGTACGTAAGTTTGCATGTGTCTTGTTCTCAAGGACTTAACTAGGGCTTTGTCACTTCGTTAAAGATGGACTTGCATAGTTTGGGTAATAGCCACTGCTCAGTCAGTTCTTCTGCCTCGTTGCAAAGTCAAGTGCCTTGGCCAGAGACGGTTCCCATGTCTGTAAGTTTACGGGTTATTCAGTATTACTGAAAAACAAAAGTTTTGGAGCAGATCTCCATTTTTGGAGGGCTTCTACAGAAGATGACTTTTAAGACAAAGTGCATGTCGGTATTACGTGGAGAATGTTATGGTTGTTCAGGATCCTTGCTAACAGTTAATAATTACAAACAGGTTGTGTGAGTAAAGGGTAAGTAATGTAGGACTCCATCCAGCTCCCACATGGATCAGTAGCCATCAGTGAGCAAGCTCCTTACTCTACTGCAACCTGGTAATGTTGCTGCTCTTTGTAGAAGAAAGAAAACAGCTGCTAGTAAGCTGCTATTTCCTGCTCAGTGTGGGAGTAGGAGGATGAAGAGAGAGGGAAAGTTTAAAATCTCTGACCTCACTCCACCATTGCACTTTCTAGACCAGCTGAGTCACCCTGGAAGGGAAAACATGTTGCCGCACTGGAAAAGATCTAGCATAACTCATGGACTGGTGCTCTTACTTTGTTTTCCTCTGCCAGGCTGTACTGCAGGTACTACTCCTGCCCACAAAAAGTTAGAGAGACTGTTTTAGTGTCAATTGAATCAGGTCTGTAATGGCAAACACAGGTAAGTTGAGACGTAATCAGTGCGATTATGAATCTGATTCTGCCAACATGAGCGTTATGAGTTTCACTGACATTTTTAGGGACCAGGAGTAGGGCAATGCATTGCACTTTTGAAAATCTCACCTCAAATTTCAACTGTTTTTAATATTGTGAAAAAATTGGAGCTGCCTTGAAACTAAATGTGTAGCTGCCACTCTATGGTAAGAGATGAAATTTTCAAATTTTAGTTTGTGTTAAAATGGTTGTAGTCAATGTAAAGATGGAAAAGTACGTGTTCAGAACTGTAAGAACCCTATTATTGTATTTCAAATCGTACTATTTTTGTTTTAACCATTTTATCACTTTAAGCAATCTCTAAGGAGAATCTTGATGTTCTAATTAAGCAGTTATTTGAAATAAAACTTTCTCACTCCAAAAACTACTACTCAAGATTGTTATTTAATTTTTTCCTAAAACTGGGAAAAGCTTAAGAACTACTGATTTTTTTTTTTTTACTTTCTTTATCCTTTATCCTATCAACCAGTTACCAGTTTTGACATAAGCTGTGGGGATAAGTGTGCAATTCAGGTGCTCTTTGTGAAGTGAAACCAAGTGAAAACATCTCACTCAGTTGTTTTGTCTAATTTCACAGTTTATATACACTAAAGATGGAAAGTAATATGTTTGTGTGTTCTTTTTTTTGGCCTGCTGAACATTTAAAACACTTGTCAAGGAAAACAAAATATCTGACCAAATGTAAGGTATCTCTGTTGTAGCATTCAAGTTATTAAAAACTCTCTTGACTCTTGTTAAAGGCACTTGTATGATCACAGGGCCAAAAATTTAGTCCTATGTTTAATAAAGTACTGGGCTTTGCCAAGAGTTTAGCTTTTAGTGCATAACCATACAAAGAAGTTACTGCTCTCATTTATGATGTTATAACAGTTTAAGAATCAATAAACAGTTTTCTGTAGTCTCAAAGGCAACCTTAAGTGGGGGAAGAAACAATAAATAGAAATAAAAAGCCAGTTAACTGATCATTTTCTGTTTTGGCAAAATTGAGTTCAGTCTGTAGTTGGCGTTGTTGTTATGCCATTGAGAGTTTACACTGATCAGCCAGTAAGTGACACAATCTTCCAAAATTCAGCAACTTTGTTAGGTAAATCGCAAATGTTTCTTTTTCTTATTTTTGCCTTGTTTTAAATGTTTGTTTGCATCTGTTTTCTCTGTATTTCAAATATATTTTAATTCAGTGTGGCAGGAGAAACGGTGCCCACCATTTTGCTTAATGTTGAAGATAATTCTGCTTTCTAAAGCTGCTTTCTTTTTTAAAACCATTGACTTTCTATCATAAATCTTAAACTTCTATCTTTTCCTAGCATGATAGGGAAAGTTTGGGAAAGTAATAATTTGAATATTTCAGAACAACTAGGAAGAAAGACAGTGTCCAGTCTCAAAGATTTATTTTTTCCAAAAAAATATAAATTTGACTGGTTAGCTGAAGACTTAAGTGGTATGTATGTGGAAAGACATGGAATTAAAGTAACCTGTACAACCTTTAATTTTAATTTCTTGACCTTTTATGCTTAACCACACATCATAAAAACTTAAAATGATTTTTTTTTTTATAGTTACATGATAATGTGGCTGTCAGGCTATGTAAACAACATATAAATCAGCAGTATTTAACTGACATTTATTTTTTTTTCCCATTAGCTTACCATGGGTACAGTCCTATGATGGAATGCCCTCAAGGCTACAAGAGGATCAATGCTACATTTTGTCAAGGTACAATAGTGCCCACAATTGATGGTATTTATTTTAAGTACCAGTTTTCTGTGACAGATTATTTGATATTTCTGACTTAGATGAAAGAATCCAGTCCACTGAATTTGTACTTTGGAAAAAATATTGGTGCTACTTTTAACTCTTTGCAAATATTGACAACTCCATGAAGTGCTGGGTTTTGTCTAAAATTTGTTCATATACTCTTGTTTTCTTTGATGATGTATAAAGATGACTTCTTAAGGATTCATCTACTTTGTGTTTCAGTAGAAATACATTATTCTGTCTGGTTTTTTGCTAAACAGTGAACCCGCAGACTTACTCAGTTAAGTCAGATGAAACTAGCAATAGAGAATAATTTCTCTAATCATAAAAGTATAGAGTAATTTGAGAACAATTCTTTTGGACTCTAAGAGGTTAAACACAGTAGAGAACAGACAGATAATTTTACTGACAAGTGGAAATGAAAAACCATGTGTATCTGGCTGCCATATAAAGTAGTGACACACATACTTAAAGAATGTGTATAGTGCAGGTGAGGATGTATGGAGTTAGACACTGCGCAAGTTGTATTACTCTGAGATTATGCCTTATATCTTCTGGCTGTAAGCACAGAAATTATCAAAACATACGGGGCTGTGGGGTCTGCATGATCATGCAGCAACACAGAAAGCCTTGGGGCTTTCTCCTGGTTTACAGCATCTCTATCTGACAAAGCTGAGCAGATGACCATAGATATACGCTTGTTCTTTCTGTGTATCTTGGAGTATTGAACACAGGTGCCAGATGAAGATGTAGGAAAAAGCTTAATTGCTTGTCCGACTTGTTTGGCACAGCTCAAGGAAACAAGAGAAAGGAGCTCATCGAAGATGTGATCAATCTCGTGCTCTGGAGGGAGACTTAAGAATGAAGGGAAAAATGAGTTCAAGCATGGCTGACACTGACCTGTGGTCAGTTGTGTTTGTCATTGTGACAGTGCAAGGGGAAACTAGGCCCCAACAAATAGCGGTGGTGAAGAGAAGGAGAAAATGAAAGAGTAATTGGTGTTAAAGAATATAGTAAGCACTCTGGAAATAAAGTTAATTGTATTCAACTGAAAACATTCAGTTAGCATGTTGATGAAGGAACATGCAGCTGCTAGCTATATAAATTATTTTACTGACCAAAAAAATACAGTTTGTACAGCACAAAACACAACCATCCCACTGCTTCCACTGCTAAGGAATATCTGAGTTGCTATCTGAAAGTATAGGCGCTTGAGCCTATCTGCTGCTCAGTTCGCTACCTGGTAGTTTACTAGCTTGCAGGGTAGAGGCGTTTGGAGGACTGAGAGAGAAAATTGGTCTGGGTCAAAATAGTAAAAAAACTAAATGGAAGAGAGCTGCAAATTGTATCTCATGAGCTTGTTCACTGACCTGCAGTGAAAGCCTGCAGGTAGAGTCCTCTTAATAAATAAAAGGGATGGGGACGTGTTGATGGCAACTTACTGATGAGGACTGCAAAGGGAGAAAGTGAAGGAGGTGAGTGTAAGGCGTAGATAAGCCATCTTTTCAGGCCTCAAATTAAACACATGGGTGGTGTATACATTTCAGCAAACTATTTCAAGCCGTTTTGAAAGAGATCGGCTTATTCTGCATATTAGCTACAAGGTTTTTCAGAGACTGCAGAAGAGAAGATTTCTAATTTTCAGCACAGAAAGTGTCTAGAAGATGCCATGATGCATTAGTTCCTCTGGACATGGTCAAGGAGAGACAGGAGCTTTTGTATTTCCAGTAGTTGAGTGCAAACCTTATTTCATGGAAACCAGGACCCTTGATGAGAGGCTACAGCCAGTTAAACAGCGGTCTGGTGCTTGTGGAGGTGGCCAGAAGCAGGTCAGGAAGTTGTTTCACTGAGCAGTGACAGGCTGATAGAGAGGGAGAGCTGGAGCGTAAGAAGGAGCCAAGCCCTGCCATGGTAGTGTGCAGAAATAGATCCCTACCTGGTAGGCCAGTCATTCTTTGTTCTTTTGGGTTTTGATAGTTTTTCCCCTGACACATTTTGGTACTACATAACTAATGCTGCAGGAAATATGCGGCTTTAAATAGTTTGTTTTATTACTGCTATCATTATCCCAGAAAAGAGCAAGCTGTAGACTCTAAATATAACCTGTAGTTGATACATGGAAACTTATAACCTAGAGCTTAATCAGATAATAGGAGTTGGATTATCCCACCAGGAGGTAGACTGTTGATGAATTGAGAATGAGGGCAATCTCTTAACTTTCTGGAGAGGACAGAGGTGGTGACTGCTGCAGGCTCCCCTTATTGCCTTATCAAGGCTTGGGTGACTTATCTGTAATTTCCTCACAGACACGTTCCAAAAAGGAGGTACAAAAATGAGGAAGGAACTGGGTGAAGGAATACCCATGAAAAAAAAGCCAGGATGAAATTAAGTCATATTGAAGTAACTATTTTCTTTCACAGGGTTAGGATTTTCAGCTCTGTTTGAACGGTCATCAGGAGAGCTAGCTTCATATGTGAAGGCTGCTGGCAGGATGCATTTCGGTCCTGAAATGGTCATTAGCACGTGTTTCTCAATGAGTCAGGCAAAAGTGTCCTGTTTAACTGAACCAGACATGCTTTTTTAGAAGAGAAGAGAGCAGGGCTACTGAAGAAACAGCTGTCTATGTCACAAACACGGAGCAAAGCAACAGCAATCGCTGTGAATAGAAAACTGTTTAAGCTACTAGTGGGAGAGTATTCATATTCTTGTAATAATCTTTACAATTAAATTGGAAAGGAGTGGCACAGCTTGTCCATGTGCAGGTAGACATTTTAATTAGATTATTCTTCGCTGAAAGAGTGTGCACACTGTGTCTGTGCTCAGGAAGGGTCAGCGTTGCCAGACCAAATAGTTATGGGGTTATATTTCTGAATCCCTGCCTGCAGCTAAAACAGATTGCTGTTCTCACCTAGATATCATCCAAATTTCACTGCCTTTGAAAACTCAAGCCTAAACGCCTAATTAACCTTTTGTTCTACATTGTTACTGCAGTCAAAAGCCTCCTTAGTTTACAAAGGCTATGTAGCATTAGTGTGATTAATAACCAGATCCTGATTTTTTTTTCCCTTTCAAGTGAGCAACTAATGTAATGAAACATTCTTCCCTCTAATGTGTATGTAGGACAACAAAGAACCATCTGTGGGTACGCTAATTTGAACAGTTTAGTGTAATTGGTATCAAGAAAGCTTTTCTCCCCCTCAGTAATTATCTTTTCAATGGGATGATTTATTACATGTACACACATGCATGCCCTAAGGCTGTCATTAAAGCCAAAATACAGTTTATCAGAGTTGCAACTTCTTTGTCAGAATCCACATGCAATGCTAATTTCTGGTTCCCTGGTTAGAGTTATACTGTTTCCTTCTGCTAATGGTTTTCTTGGAAAACTGAAATAGAATGAAAAAAACAGCTGGTGAAAAAGTTGGATTCCTTTTTCAGGAAACTAACATATTGCCAATAGAGCACTTTAAAAATCTTATCTTGAAGAACTGGAAAAGTACCTGAACACTGTTGTTTTTCACTGAAGCAAAAAGTTTTGCATGGAAGTTCTTGAAAAGCCTCCATATACTTAAAATTCAATGTATATGAGCTTGCAGAAACTAGTACTTGTATATTGATGGATGAAATTCTGTAATCATCTTCTCTGGGGACTTCACGCTTTTTTCCCTTGGCTTCGTCATGAGTTAAAATAAATTTTGAAGGTATATTCTCCCCTCTTACATTTGTCCCTAAAATGCTGTAATTTGTTCTCTCTGTACGTTAGATACATATTTTAATACTATTAAGTAGTCAAACAGGCTAACTTTGTAAGAAATGCTATTTAATGTTACTTAGCTACTAAGTTAACAGCCTTCTTTCAAGGAACTTCTTTTGTGATGATCATACTGAGAAATAAATATATCTCCAGAAATTGGGTTGGGTTGCTGTTTGGACATTGATTATGTGTTTGAAAAGTGTGGCTCTGCAAACTTGCCTTCCAGTAAATTCCACGCAGAAGAACAAAATGAATTGGATTGATTTATTCTGCCGCTGCTCTATTAGCTCACAGGAATCAGTGGGTCATTTCTTAGAATAAGCAATTGGTTTTTTCTGTAATTTAAAAAAAAATATATATATTGCAATGGTTTCATTAGCAACCAAACATTGTTTGTTTCTTTTACTCCATATTGTTCTTACTAATGAGACTATTACAGAAATGTTCAGATCTAATAGGGCCAGTAAAATCTGGATATTATATTTTTCTTAGAACTGTGAATATTAATAGTGCTTAACAATATACATATAGCAGAAATAATTGGAACAGTATTTTCAGTGGTGTTATTAAGTACAGTTGTAATTGATTTTCATAAAAAGAATAAAAAGCGATGCCTGCATATTAAGCCAATTTGGAGATCATTCAGTCAGGTAGCTCTCCCAGTGAAGCCTAGTGTATACCAGTATAATGAGACAAATTGTCACAAGTGAGACATAAATCATATATTCCTGTCTTAATTGGCACCATGAGATACTGTGCATATTAAAGCACTTAACTGCATGAAAACGTCTGTCAAGGCAGATATTACTAAATAGCATTTAATGACTGACCACTTGGTCATTTATGATTAAGAAGCTGCCCGCTACTTCTAATTAGTATATGATTGATCTAGAATGCTTAGGATCATAGAATCATTCAGGTTGGAAAAGACCCTTGGGATCATCAAGTCCAACCATCAGCCCTACTCTGCAAATTCCTCCCCTACACCAAATCCCCCAACACCACATCTAAACAACTCTTAAATACATACGAGGATGGTAACTCAACCACCTCCCTGGGCAGCCTGTTCCAATGTCTGACCACTCTTTCTGGGAAAAATTCTTTCCTAATGATCAGCCTAAACCTACCTTGTTGCCATTCCCTCTTGTTCTATTGCTAATCACCTGTGAGAAGAGACCAGCACCAACTTCTCTACAATGTCCTTTCAAATAGCTGTAGAGAGCAATGAGGTCTCCCCTCAGCCTCCTCTTCCTCAAACTAAACAGTCCCAGCTCCTTCAGTCGCTCTTCATAAGATTTATTCTCCAGGCCCTGCATCAGTTTCCTTGCCCTCCTCTGCACTTGCTCCAGCACCTCGACATCTCTCTTGTGTTGAGGTGCCCAGAACTGGACACAGTACTCAAGGTGTGGCCTCACCAGCGCTGAGTACAGGGGGACAATCACTTCCCTACTTCTGCTGGTCACACTATTTCTAATACAAGCCAGGATGCCATTGGCCTTCTTGGCCACCTGGGCACACTGCTGGCTCGTGTTCAGCCACTTGTCAACCAGAACCCCCAGGTCCTTTTCTGCCAGGCAGCTCTCCAGCCACACTTCCCCAAGCCTGTAGCGCTGCATGGGGTTGTTGTGACCAAAATGCAGGACCTGGTGCTTGACTTGCTGTGTTTAAAGACAGTGAAGTGTCTTAAGTGTGTGTGGTTCTTATTGAAAGGCAAGTTGCCTCTTTGCATCAAAAGGACATATGCATTTTCTGTTTGGTTTTATTACTTGGTCATTTAAACAAAGTAATTCAGTTTTTTAAAAGCATTATTATTTTAATTACTTCTTTATAATTAATACTTCTTAATAATTACTTGAATTATTTTAATCACTTCTTAGCATTCTTCAGCCTTATTTATGAACACTTTGAATGTCTTTTAGTTATTTGAACATAATATAGTAAAAAAAGAAACCAACAAACCCATACCCAGTCTTGGTAGTTGGCACTATCATCATTTCAAAGTTGTCAGTGCTCCTAAAAGGATATTTGGCTACATTCTTTACATGCATGGTAGGAATGATTTCTTAAAAAAAAAAAAAAAAATTAAAAAATCAAAGACTATTTTTATTTACATTTGCATTGTTCAGAATTCTTGCGGTGACCCTTGACATTTTTGAACTCATAGACTGTTTTCCTTGAACAAAAATATTTTCTTTAAAATGGATAATTTAAATAACGTACTGTCAGAAGATTGCAGCTTTGACCAGAAACACTTTAATAAACATGTACATTCAGTTCTAGACTTTGGTTTTTAAGTTAAATGTTTAAATGTGGTTAAATGCTCCATGCTGTGATGATTTTGATGAGCATAAATTCGATGCATTAAGCATGGAGATGAAAGAATGTAATTCATTACATAGGAATGCCTCAAATTCCAGTATGTCTGTGACCAAATATGGGCCTCACTTGCTATCTGAAAGAGGATGTGCTTCGATGTGTCCAAATGAGCTATGAGGCTGAAGGGAGAGAAGACAGCTTTACACCACCTCAGTGTTTCCTGCGATTCTGCATTAGGCCAGCTGGGCCTGGGTGGTCTGAAGAGCTGTTACAATGGTTAACACAGCCAAAACACAGTGAACTTCTCTTCTTAAATAGTCTTCCAGCTGGAGGCTGCCAAAGGGAAAAACTACAGGCCTGATATTCCAACTGTCAGCTTATGTAGGTTGATCTATAGCAGAACAGGTCTCTGCTGGTCAACTAGTCCTTCTGCGCGACTTCACTTGGCTATTGTGGGCATCAAGCTCTTCAAGTTATGTTGACCTGCTAACGTGTTGAAGACCAGTACTCTGTGAAACATTTTCATATTTGCTTGCTAAGGAATCTAAGTAGAGTATTTCAGTAAATGGGCAAATTGGAAGAGGTTATGGTAGCTTTATGATGCACCAGTAAATCACTCAGCATGTTTTACAGTAACCAAGCAAAACATATTCTTTCAACAGCAAGTGACAGGTACAGATCTCATTATAAGTAGGCACAGGAATTTTTCCCAAGATTGAATGTTTACATTTGGCATGGTTTATTATCCTTGGAGAAAGGATACTCAGGCTATGTTATGGTGTCATTAATGCTGGCATGCTCAAATTTGTGCTCAAATGATTCACTTCCTGAATGTGATTGAGTTAGGAATGTCATTGCCCAAGGAAAGGTAGGAGTTCCAGTAGAGAACCAAAGTGGTGTTGAACAGTAGCAACTAATGCAGCCCTAAAGAGTGTTTTAATCTACGTTAAAAGGCGTTACAGAAATGCAGAATGCAAGCCTAACACTGGAGGATTATACACGCTGCAGTATGCCCTTCCCTCCGGCACAGAGTTCTTCCATGCGTTGTCATACAGTGGAGAGAGGAAGACATTCTACTATTCACTGCACCCTTCTGTACCTTCCATTAGCATGTATAAATGCTTTGCCACTTAAATTTAAGTACCTTGGAACGGAATTTGATCCTGTACCTAACTTTCCTCTTTTAAAGTTTTGATTCATAGATTTATTTTTCAGTCATCACAATTCCCCAGTGTGCAATGGATGTAAGAAAGCTGAACAAGTAAATCAATACTTCAGTAATAGAGCTCAACCCTCATAATCTAGATTGAAACACTGAAAAGCCACTGGGGATTTAGATCTTTAAGCAAGAATGAACTGTTTAGAGAAAAGTAACAAATAAGGATTAAGGTGGTTTTTTTTTTTCAAATGTCTTCCATTTTTTTCTTTCATCTGCAACTCTTCATTCCTTCTCTAAATCACAGTTAATAGAAGAAAATAGGTCGTTGTATTAACCTCTGCCTGCACATAGACTTAATGAAAATTAATTTAGTTTTGTGGTATTCACACCATGTAATTGGAATGCGTGTACTAAAAACTGAAGTCAGTTCTTCATCTGATTCTGTTAACTATTTGTGGAACAAGATTCTGGTAAAGTGCTTTCAAAACACAGTTGTGATTTCGGGTATTTAAAATCTGAAACCTTGAAGATTGCCTTACTCTGGACAAAATCCAAATAAAATTTCTTCATGAAAGTTCTTAGAAAACAAGAAGAAAATCCGTGAGTAACATAAACTTTCATCTTGATACCAGAATTATCCATTCATCTCCATCTTCTATCTACTAATTAATGCATGTAAAGATTAAGTTGGTTTTGGACTTAGTAAAGCTATGTATAATTATCATGGGTGATAAGAAGTTCAGTGTTAGCATGTGCTTTCTTGTTTGAATGATGATGTTCCCATCTTCCTCCCTCACTTCTGTTTGGAGGTTTGTGGGTTTTTTAAGTCATGAAGATTACTTTGTTTATAGTCAGACTCTTCACATGAGCAGACAAGCATTCAGGTAGGAAATGATTGGTTTCGCCTGTTTTTCCCCAGGAGATTCAGCAGCAGTGATTCATTAGCACATTGCATTTTCTGAGAGCAGGTTGACCTGACACCCAGTAGACCTATGAAAATATGTGGGAAGGTATCAAACACTGCCGTTGTTAACAGAGCCCTTTTTAAGTTCTCCTCAGTGGTGAAGATTGTGGGATAGATTAGCAGTAGTTTGGTTACAGTGTCCAGATTGTTCAAAGCTGGGAGCACTGTGGTGGCTGTGGAGGAAAGTGTGGTGGCTGACCTCACCATATATCAAGCTGTGTGCTTACAAGATGATATAGGAGGAGCCACTGTCAAGACTCTGGTTATGGTAGAGCTTCTGTGCATTTGGATGAACTTGTGAGAAGCGGGGTCGCCAACAAGGCCTCTGGAATGGCACGTGGCTTCCACGGCCATCTCAACAGTAAGAGTAAAGCTTTCATTTCTTGTCCAGCTTCCATGGAGACAGACTACCAAATCTAGGAGAACAGTGTGTTAAGAATGAGTTCTATGTATTTGGGTTGTCTAATATTAAAGAGTAATAGCAAAGGGTCAGGTTGTCAGTGAGTGCAGAAAGACAACACTTCTTCCATGCCAGTGGGGTTACACCAGTTTATTATCGTTGAGAAGGGCCAAGTCATTTGCATTATCAAGTACCAGGTATTACAAAATCAATGCTTTATTCATAAATCATAAATAGCAACACGTGCTGTGAAACTTTGCTGCGGAGCCATGCAGGATGCTGTGTGGAAAAACTCCTTGTTTAACCTTTTTTTCCGTGTCACTAATGCAGTGGAACTTCATTACTCTGTTTTCCTTCGAAACAGAAAATTAATATTTCGTTCGTCTTTACTTACCTATGTATGGTTTTACATGTCCAGCTACAAAGCCCTTTAAAATATTTCCTCTGTGTAGAAGAAGGTGTTTTATCAAATCACTCTACAAGCATGTAGTCTGTTTGTACTTTTACACAACAAAAGATAATTCAGACAACTTTAAAGTAGTCTTTTCTTTAGTTTTTGCAATGGAGCAAATGAATTTTCATTGATATACTAAGTTAAAACCAATTTTTTTTAATGACCATGTACAAGAAATAGAGGGATAAAAAGAAAAGAAAGTCTGTTAATCTTGAATGAGATTTCTTTTCCAGCTGCCTGAACAAGTTGATTCCAGTGCAATTTGCACAGCTGGGCAGGCTAGCAGGTGGTAGGAAACATTTTGGGTAGGTTGCCTTTACCACAGTCTGAAATAAAGTGAAGTATATAGTAAACCTGGAAGGTTTGAGGTTGTTTTTTTCTAGCCAAAGTTGTTAAATAAGCACTATTCTTACATGTATGTGTGTTTCTTTTGAAAATTTGAAAGGTTTTTTTATCAACTTATGGCTTGTTTCTGTTGAATCCCTAGATAGGCTTGTGTAATTCAGCATGGAGCAACAGCTCAGTAATTCTATGAGCTCATTGAGAAGACATGACTTGGAAAAGAGACATTAAAATACACTTTTAATTAAGTTATGCTGAGGCATCATACATGCACAATACAGTTAACTTGAAAAATTGGACAAATTTACCAAGAGAAATATCCATATCAGGAACTCTAGAAGGACCATTCATTAGTACTGACATAAACATAAGCTGGAACTTAAATGCAGCAGTGCCCACATTAAATAGCAATAGCAGCAGACATGGAAGTGGGGTGTTGTATTTTGAGATACTGGACGTACGAAAACAGTTCATCTGGGAAGAGATTTAATACAGAGGTAGTAACAACAGCATCTGCAAATGTTTCCTGCAGAATAGTTGAATCACTTGGACAGAAAGATGACTGTGTATTGATGAATTATAGGAAGATCCCATCGACCTGCAAATTACATTCCTATGCCAGTTTTTCTCAGCAGTGACGTGAAATAAAATTCAGATCTGTAAAAACATGCAGAATTTCTATTTAGACGATGTTTAAATTCAGTTTACTTTAAAATTAACAATTACAGTTTATCTGTTTAAAGACTTAAATATAAGCTATGTTAAAAATTTTTTTCATTATAAAATCCAAATAGCACACTTTGGCTACAAGATCCCTCAACTTGTTGAAGTCTGTAAGCTGTAATTAGAATTTGTTTAAGTGCAAAACCAGATTTTGTACTCCTTTCTGCAGAACATTTTTTTAATTAATTTCACTGTAAATATATATATATATGCATTTAAGTTCAGAAACTGCTTGAGAATTATAACACCAGACATTTTTTCTACCTACAGATGTAATTCTAAAAGCTTAAAAGAACTGGTTCATCTTAGTAGAACAGATAATTCTAGCATTGTGAAAAAAATTATTCAAACTCCTGTTAGAAAGAAAGAAAGTTTCTTAAATATTTTTTCACTTGTCTGTGTCTTTGCATGAGTTTCATTTTGTTTTTTAATGGGCCAATACGCTGTCAGTACTCAAATAACAAAAATTATCCATATATTTTTAACATTGAGAACAATGAAGCTTGATGTAACCAATGAGTAAAATCATCATCTAATAAATGAAAACCGCATCATTAATCATTTTAGACACTGAAAGTATGAATGTGCTTATGTAATGCTATGTAATTACATACCTTGCTTATAAATACACATAGAAGGGTAGAGTTATCTTCCTAGGTAGGAAAGAATAGTTAAAAATTTTTCATAATGGTGACATATAAGCAAATAGTAATGTATTTCAATGGTTATAAAAACAAGAGACTTGGTTTCTGTGAAAATAAGAACTATAAAATCAAAGTCAAATTAATATTATTTAAAATAAGTGGGGTTTTTCAGTGGTTTAAAATATAAATGCTGTCTTCACCAGACAAAACATTTCTGCTAATTCAACTTGGATACATGTTTGAGAAAAAAGTGATATGAAAAAGTGTTGCTATGTATGTCCCTTGGGAGATACTTTCTTTTTTTTTTATCAGTAGTATAGCTTCATTTTCCTATAAATAAAAATGTGTACTTAGAAAGTTGTTTAAAAAAATCTGGCTATTGCAAAATAGAAAGCGAGTGATTATTTTCATTATATGTACCAATGTCAACACCAGCAAGTAATTAATATTAAATGATATTGATGGAGTTAATTTTAAATAATAAAAAGCAAAAGCCTAGAATGAAAGATCACAGTCCTTGTTAAAAACATGTATCTTAATTTTTAATTTTTTATATTATCTTTCTTCCATCTCCTACGTTCTCCTATGTTTCTCCAAAATCTCTATGTGCTTTTGCATGTTTGTGTGGGCAATTTGTGTAATTGTGTTGAGGGTGTTCATTTTGAAGTGAACCCAGATATCACGCATTTTTCCAGTAGCCAATGTAAAGTCTCTTCCTCTGATCTGCTTCTGACGACGGAGTCAGTGTTTCATCAAAGCTAGTACAGTCGTTCTATGGTTTAGTGTTTGAGAACTGTCCCGACAGCATAAACTGAAAACAGGCAGAAAACTCTTCAGTGGGTTCTTTGATTTGCTAGCTGTTAAGATTTAAGTTAATCCTCAAAATAGTCACAAAAGATAATGATACTGAAACAAAGATGATTTTCCTTGTAGGATCAGTTGATACTCTGTAGGTGCCTCCAGTCGTATTTTGAGATTTCAGGGCAAAAGAACCTACTCAGACCAAGCAACTGAAGCAACGTCTAAAAAGTTTTCATCAGGTGCATCAGAGTGAGTCTAGCTTACTAAATATTCTGTGTTAGTGTAATCCTTAAAGAAGATACTCCTGTGCTTATATGGGCATTATGCTGCTCAAAGATTGGATGGGTCAAAAGGTAGAGTGCTGTAGGAGAACATTTCAGCAGGTTTTTGTGCTCTTTTCCTAAGCCATTCTCCTTTTCAAATAGTCCACTCCCTCTGAGGTCAGAAAGTCATCCAGTCTGGGAATTTCACTTGAGAAATTCCTTTGAGGCAGAGCTGATCCTTTGTAATTCGTGTGGTTTCCATCACATTTCTTCCAAAGTTCTAGGGTATAAATTATGACTCTTTGTCACGTGTGGCTAAGTGCATAGAGGTGAAGTTGATCCAGGTGCTGTCAAGATACTAGATTAGGTATAGCATTTGAAGAGCTGAGGGATAAGCTCAACATTGAATATTTAGAAGAAAAATCACAGCTGACATGGTAACTGGTAGAGTCTGCTGTACTGTGAGCTTAAGTTGTGCTCTTCTGTGACAGGTAGCCAAACTTGTGGAGAAAAATGAAAAAGGTAGAAACGGAAGGTTTCCAAAAGCAAACTCCAACACATCTGTTATATTTTACATTTTCAACTTCTTGCCCTCACTGACTGTGTTGACTCAGGCAGCAACATACAATAAGGTAAAATAAAATGGTGAGGATTTTATGAAAACTAAGAGAAAAGTTAATAAATATTACATATTTTAGATAAAATAATCACTAATACCCGATTTCCAAGGAGCTAGCTGGAATATCTGACTTCCACTTGAAGCTTGTTTCCTCAAATAGGCATTTTTTCCTAGCTTAGGGATAGGGAGGAAAAGTTGTCCTGGTTTGAGGTAAAACAGAACCAACTTCCTTTTCAGTAACCTTACTTTTCAGTTAAACAGAGTATCTGTCATTCGTTTATTGGCCAGCCCAGCCTAAACGAAGACAAAAGTCTTAAAGTAGAAATTATGCACATAAGCTTTCTTAAAAGTAGGTCTGTTTCAATGTGCTGTTTCTGTTTTTATGAAAGATAAGACATGACAATTTATGACAGACAGTTACAGGTTAGGGGCCTTTTTGTATTATTATATTTTATTATTTTAAGGTTTTGACTGTTAGTGCAAGCTACATTGTTACTGTGTCCTGAAATAAAATCCAAGTTTGGCTGACTTAGTTACAGATGGTATCCAGATGATTGTCAGACAGGTCCTATTCTAAGAGCAACTGAATTACAGATACAACCCCAGGTGCAATATAGGTCTGAGGGGCACAGGAGAGTAATTCAGTGAGACCCTGAAAGGTACCTTCTTAACAGCAAACTTAATCAAAGCAGCTGTTAATTATTACAAAGTTGTGTTGCCCTGGCTGCAATCCTTTTTGCCCCGCATCACGTGTTCTCTGCTTCCTCAAGTATATTCTTGCTATTAAAATGATAAGCTTTAGGCTAGAGATGGTGGTTTTGCATTGTGCTTCTTCCAGCACAATGAACCTTCAGGCACTACCAAACACAGCCAGTAATAAAAACTGTATTAAATGTGTCAAGCAGTGTTCCATCCTTTATAAAATACACTACATCACTTAAAACTTGTCTCCGTGAATGTTCTTTTGAGTTGTGTTTGACTGTGCAAGCAATCATCTAGTCAGGAAAAGAGGGGTTGATAAGCCAAAGTGTATTTGTTGTTTAATTCAAAGTACTTGAGAATGATATATAAATGTAACTGGTTTTCCGTTATGTGCTCAGCAGTGTTGTAAAAGGTTATAAACCAAATGTTGTCAGTATGGGGAAAAGTGTTGGAATGTTAACTCATAACAGTTCTGCACGTATTTAAAACAAAGATCACTTCTGAAGAAAAAAGAATATTAGTACATGTTTCAGCATCTGATTATTTTCCGTTTTCCCACAGATATCAATGAGTGTCAGTTACAGGGAGTATGTCCGAATGGTGAGTGCTTGAATACCATGGGCAGCTACAGATGTACCTGCAAAATGGGATTTGTGCCAGATCCTACTCTCTCAAGATGCGTAGGTAAGTAGTAGTGTTAATCACAGTTGCAAAATAGATACTTGATTGCACTTTAGGTGAGGATTTATTTGTCTGGCTCAAACTCTTCTAAGTTGTCCATATCTATTTTGAGGTCTCTGCCTGCTCTCCTCAGTTTATGCACTTTATTTAATCAGCCTCAGCGCGTGTGCTTCTTTTCTGTCTCTTTGTCCTGGAAGCTTTGGTCTCCACCAGTGGCTGACTGTAATCCTTGACATCTTTTCCTGGTTTTCTTGTCACACAACCTTCAAGGCCGCAGACAACCTCCTCATACATTCAGTCTTTCTGACTGGCCTGGAGTTCTCCTTCCCACAATTGGTTTTTAATTCCTTTCTGCTATTTCCCCAGCTGAAACCATCCATGTGTCCTGCCCTCCTCTCTTCCACCTCTGCAGCTTTGACCTGGATAGTTTCCATTACTAAACATTCAGCCCAGGGTGATCTTTAGCACATTTTCCTTCTGATTAAGATGGATTAAAAATTAAGAAAGAATGAGGAGAAAGAAAAAGTTGTGTACACCATGAATACAAATATTTTCCTCTCTTAATCAGCTCTTATTTGATTTGCGATAATGGCCTCTGCAAGAAAAAAAGAAGGCAGAGAGAACAGCGAAATTTCTCACTTTAAATTTTTTTTGAAAGAACATTTAGAAGTGAAAATATTCCTAAGCTCCTTATCTAAGCTATCTTTAGATTTATAAAATATAGTCTAGAGCTGTAGGTGAATTCTTTCATTTTTTCCAGCACAATTGTCTTATGCTACTGGTCAATGACACTCAATTACTGAGAGAGTTTTTCGGCGTTCTGAAGAATTTCTTGGCGCTTTTCAGTTTAACACCAGAAAAAAGGAGTGGGTTTTCATTTTTACTTTTACCTGTCATGTTGAAAATCAGATATTCTTTGTAGTTTTTGAGTTATGCAAACATATTACCCAGAAAGGTTAACTGTATGTGAATGTGGATACGTAAGTTAGAAAACTAAACAGATCTTAGCTTCCTGGTACCTTATACTAGTTATAGTTCATGACCTTTGGTTCTTCTACATTAAAACTAATTATAACAAGATGTAAATATATAATTGTGCCTTTTATAAAAAAAGGTCAAGTAGCTTACAGCTGAATGTTCCAGTGGCTGTGTAGCTTAACAAAACTGTACATTGCTAGTGGTTAACCATAGTCTTCAGCGGTCAGACTTGTGTACAAGTGAGAGACCTGATTCTGACTCTCCGTTGTGGCATCATGGCAACTGCTGGTTTGGAATTTTAATTTTTTTTTTCCTTCAAAATGCTTTTTTTCCTTTGTCTGGGGTAAGTTGGAATTCAGGAGTGTTAGATGTGAAATAAGAGTTTTCTTTTATGTTGTGATTATGGCTTGAGATAGGTGTCTGAAATGAAACTGATGCAGGTGGTAATATTAATCCATTTAACTGGTGTTGGAAGTCTAGTGGTGTTTCTCTGTAGTGCTTTTCATGTGAACAGTACCATGCTCTCTTCTGCTTTCATTGCAGCTGATAACCCTATCGTTGCTGAAGAGAAAGGACCCTGCTACCGGTTAGTTAGTGCAGGAAAGCAATGCATGCATCCTCTTTCTGTTCAGCTCAGCAAGCAGCTTTGCTGTTGCAGTGTTGGCAAAGCCTGGGGCCCACACTGTGAGAAGTGTCCGCTTCCAGGAACAGGTAAGAACTACCCATTAAAAATACAAGCTCTTGCCCCCACCCTGTCTTTGTTATGCTTGCTGTTAAAGAAAAAAAAATAAATCCAAGAAGTTATTTTAAACAAGAAGTGTCCATCAGTAAATTACAACATTGCTCTATATGATAGCAGAGTAATCACATATATAGTAGTTTTGTTCATAGGGATTTATGATTAAAATAAAGGAATTATCTTTGACATGCTGTGGTAGAATATCTAGACAAGCAATATTTGCATCTCAGAAAATGTCCTTGAACTTTGATTCTCCATCACGTGAAGATAAATTAATTGTACGTTATGTTCTGAGTATGGATACACAAAATTTAATAGAAAATCTCATTAATACTCTTCTTTGTTAAAAGCATCTGTGAGAGGTCATCAGCTTTTGAGTATTAGGTTTCAGAACAACAAGTGTTGTAGTTTACATGACAGTGGGAATACATATCTCTGCTTTCTAATCTGTCTTCATATCTTTACCATCTGTTTTGAGGAAAATATGATGTTGCCCTCTTGACAACAGGCTGGTACTTAAACATTTCATGCCACCTTTCACTTAAACAATTCCTTACTTGACACAAGAAACTCACTTGTATTATCAGTGTTCACTTGGAGTCTTGCTGCTTTAAAATATATAAGGACTTGGAACACACAAGCTTGGTTGGTCACTGCCCTCATTTAGGCTGCTGATTAGGATCCCACATATTATAGATAATGATCACTGCTTTTGAGTGCCTTCTGTTTCCCAATTTAGCATAAAACTTCAGTATCCAAAGTTGGAGTCTTTAGACAAAATCAATAATATTTTTGGTCCAAACCTTTTTTTAAAGGCATCATTGCTTATTGTAATACACATGGTGTACAGCCTGATCAGTATTTTAGCACAAGTATTTGTGCTAAATACATATCCATTGTTCTTACTGATGCTGCTGTTGCAGATTTCACTGTTACAATACGGGTCATGTATTTCTCTGGAGTATTTTATAAAGATTCAGATTTTCAAAACTAGCTAGCTGCAGGTATGCTTGCTGTTAAAGAATCGGAGACGTGATGGGAGCAGCATATTCCGTACTTTTTTTCTAAATCTAAATTTCTAAATCTAAATGACCAACATTTTTTAGCATGTCAAGTGATTTTTAAAGCCATTGTTTCCTGCATCACCTTTGGGTTGCTGGATCACTGATTAGGACTTTAGAAGTTCGGTTCACTTTCAGAAAAATATTTCTATGATGGAGGAAAAAAAAATATTCTCATCTGATGACTTGCAATTTAAATGCAGATGCCTTACATCTAGGAGAATATTGTATGAGGCTTTATGCCCAATTGTGTGTATTCTGGAGCAGAGAATATATCTTTTTGCAAAATTGCCGGCTCTCTAATCGTCATTGAATATTATGTGGAATTGGTTATTTTAGTGATTTTTCTTAATGAAAAGACTTCAAGAGACAAAATCTCTGAATAGAAAATTACGCTGAGCTGTGTGGGAAACACTTTTCCCATTTCATTACAACTTTCATGTTCCTTTCAATAACAGGTTAAATTCATAATCTTTCAGAGTTTTCTATGAAAAATGTGTGAAAGTGGGATACTCCAGAATGGGGTAATGTATTTACTGCAGCATCCTGTGTTAATTTAAGTCATTGCATTAAAAAGTCATGCTCTCACTGTCTTTTAAAATATCCGTGCAAAGTAGACCAGCTCCAAAAGAGAGACTGAGAGAGGCCACCTTTATATACCCAGGTGCTGAGAGCACTTACCAGAGCTGTGGTAGAATAAGGCTCACATTTCTGTTCTGCATTTGAGAGAATATGACTTGAAACAAGATTTCCTACATCCTGAGTATGCATCTGAAGGGACAGGCATCAAATTTTCTCTGTCTTCCTCCTTTGACCAGAATTCCCAACCTTAGTTGGGTATTTCTGTGGCAAGTTATAGTATTATAATTTCCAAACAAAAAAATATTTCATTGTTCTGAATCCACTCAATTTAATTTGTTTGGCCCTTCATCTTTTCTATTACTAAGACACCATCAGAACACAGTATGCAATTTAATGCTTACTGCAATTTAATGTATAATTTAATGAAATGATCTGTAGCCTATCTGTAGCTAGTATTTTGTGGTTTTATTTTAGATGATAATTGATTTTGAAGCCCTGGTGTTTTCAATGCAGAATCTGTGAATTTACCAGTGCCCCACTCTGTCCATCTTTTAAGAAGCTGTAAGAAATCACTTTGAGCACCAGGGAGACTAAATCTTTGGTGTTTTGTGCCAACCTAACTTTACTTAGAACAATGAGGACAATGAAGTGCTGCCCCTTCAAGATCCTGAAGGTCTTCCTGTCTCTGACAGGAGCACAGCTGTTATCTTTGATGAGAAGGAAGGCTGACCTGCATTTCTTTTTCATTCTAGTCTTCCACTAGGACCTGATGCTCATGTAGAGCAGCTGCAGAGATCAGAGCAGGAGCTGCTGCCCGATTTTCATTACCTTTTTCTGTAGCAGCTTTATAAATGACATTATTTCCCCTCTCTTCCAGTGGTGATTTGGCTTTTTATGATCCCCATCTTGTTTTTATCCAGCCCACTGAGGTCAGTGGAAAGACTTATTCAATTCAGTGGAATTTGGATCAGGGCTGGAATAAGATCTTTGATGTAGTCAACTGTGAACCTGTGAATGAATGTTGTTACTGATTGATATTCTTCTGAGTACAGGGTGGTGAGCAATTTTTCTTTGGTGGCAGCAAAAAGAGAACAATAGTGATCTTCATTCCTTATGCAATGTAGATGATGATGATGACAATTTGCATATTTAAATTCACATTTGGAAAGGATATACTGTTTGAAGAGGATTAGTACAAAATATTATCTTATTATCTTACAATGATAGATTAAATGTAACTGAAGAAAGATGGTAAAATGTAGTGGAAACCTACTGGGAATAACAGCCAGAATAATGATCTTGGGAGAATGCTCAATCATATTAGCATGCAATGCATAGCTTGTCTTTAAATATTTTTTTTGTAAAAATGTATATACAATATGAAATTAAATTTATTAGTGGTAGTCATTATATTTTCCACTATGTCAACATATTGCACTTTTAGACTCCTAAAAGGAATATTTTCCCATCCCAAATCTAGCTGCTTTTAAGGAAATCTGCCCTGGTGGAATGGGTTATACGGTTTCTGGCCCTCACAGAAACAAGCTATATCATCACCCTGCAGTTAGAGTACAGCCACCTGTCATTGGCAAGACCCCGATTACTCAACCTGTTGCTAAAGGTACTTCTCCTCCACCTCTCCCAGCAAAGGAAGAGCCAGTGGAGGCACTGACCTTCTCACAGAAAAGTGAGACTGAAATGGCTGTGCAAGAAGGTGAGAGTGGGAAAATTTAGTCTTTCTATATTTCTATGCATGCATCTTCAATGGTATATTTCTTTGCAGAGTAGGTGCGTACAGTTCAGGACAAAGAGGCACCACTCCCCACAGCAGAACACTTCTGGTATTTTATCTGTAGCCCCTACCAGATGCTGAGAACCCCATGGAGAGAGGGAGAGAGAGAGGGAGAGACGGAGACTGCTTTAATATCACAATTTTTTATGAAAAGAAATAGTAAATATTTAGCTTAAGACTTTCATAAAGATATTTATAATCAAAGGATATATATATCAAAGGATGCAACTCAGGCTTTGATTTACTAGAATTTGGGGTGGCAGAAGATAAGGGGTTTTCATCATGTTCCTTCTGTATGCTCCTGTAGATCAGCACCACCTGATGCGGGCATGCTTCTTCATGTGGTCTGCTCTCACCCCTGCAGCTACTCACTCCCTCCTTGTTACCATGTTGGATCAGCCACTCTCTGCTGGGCTGTTTAACTATTAGTTGACTCCTCTAAGATATTTTTTTCAGACTTCATTTTCTGCAAGCTCCTCTAAGAACTTGTAGCAGCTGAAATTGTCCCAAGTCTAAAACTAATGCAGAAAGCAGCATTATTACAAATACTTTACCAGCAAACTTGGGACGAACTGTAGACAAGAAGAAATACATTGCTGAAGAAACCCTCTGATGATACTGAGTACTTAATAGGTTATTTCCATGTATCCATATGTCAGGTCATTATTAGAAACAGTTCCAGTCAGTTGGCTTTGTAAAATTCACTGTGACGTGGATTATCTTCCAGTTAAAATCATGGCTGTAGTTTTACTTTCAAAAAGAAAATGCAGCTAAACTGAAATTGGAGAGAAAAACAAGCCGTTCAAATACACTTACAGACTGTGCTGGATTATAAAATCTCACATAAACCTCTGGACTTTTTTGTGTTACGAAGTGGAAAAAAGTGGTGTATCATTTGCTAAAATGCTACTTCAGTAATTAGAAAGATTGCCACATTCTAGTAAATCTTAAAGCACAGAGAATCTGGAGGAAAAAAAGGAGTATTTTTTTAGGTAAAAAGATATGTTTGCGTTTGGAATTTTTGAGACTTTATTAGAAGTTCTCCCAGTTCTGATAATCAGCCTCTCTGCTAATGCTGAAGACACTAGAGCAAGATGAATACAATATTTTTCTTTTAAATCTATCCTGTAGAAAATGCTGATTGTGAAAAGAAAAATATTCTTACAATTTTTTACAGAAGCATGTGGATTTTCATTAGTAAAAGATAAACTGAAAAATGGTGAACTGCAATGGAAAATAAAAAATTATATGAAATTTCTTACTTCCCCTTCCCAGAAGACAGTCACTTTTGTGGAGAAAAAACCCAACCAAACCACTTTTCCTTGCTTAAAGAAAAGGCAAATTTCAAAACTCAATAATTTTTTTTTTTAATAATTGTTGCAAAATTGTAATGATTAGCTATATATTATTATGATATTAATTTACCTTTTAAATAATTACACACATTGCTATTCCTTGGAAGGAATTTAAAAAGTTTAACCAGTGAGTTAACCTGTGAGTCTCTCAGATTTTTTCTAAGGGAACAACTGAGAAACCTATAAGGCATCTGAATACTGAGTAAATAATTACAAGCATTGGTCAGTATGAAGAATCTTATTCTGGTTTCAGGTTAGTTTTCATGCTTGCTTCAGAAACATTACTTCAAGGTTGTAGCATTTTGGGATGAGGTTAGAGCCTGGAATTTTTCTGCAATGGGCAGCAACCACTTTAAAGTGTGTTTAGTAGTATTAAATAGAATGTGTAAGTAAATGATGTGAAGACTGATTAATTTTCTTTTTTCTTTCTGGTTTTAGTGGCAACTGCAGCCCCTGATCAGGTAAAACATGATGTGATTTCTGTAGGAATTAGAATGTAGACCACGTGTACAAAATATGATACCATAACTCTGAAAAAGATTTAGGATTTATGAGGAACAAATGGCTCACTGTGGACTTATGGTGCAAACCCTGAGGCAAAAAGAGCTTGTATTTTTATATACAACAACAAGCTGATAGTGAGGTACAGGAAAAAGGTTACTTTAATCTCTCCTTAGGACATTGGTGGAGGGTCTAGTACTATGTTGTTCTATCCCATTCTGGAGGCTGCATTTTAAAGAGGATATTGAAAACTGCAGACAGTATGAAGGAGACCTAGAGGTACTGAGAGCCAGAGAAGATGAGTTGGAGAGAAACAGTATGAAGCTTTGAGAAAGATTTGTGACACCTGCTTAAGAGACTTGTATTAATGCCTAAGTCAGTTTCCCAGGTTTTTTAAGGTTGTGTGTATTCAGTGAGGAAGAGTAGGTGTGTATCTGTGTTGAGTCCCCCATTCTGGAATTTCCACGTTCTCTATGCTGAAGGTAATGGGGTTTGTTAGGAATAACTGCAACTGTACTTCATTTCCTTTTCCTGAAGACTGACAAGCATCTAACACTTTTGTGAAAGTAAGATGATCAGTGCAATAACTAAGAGAGGACCTTTCACAGTGGTCAGAGACATCTCTGGTTGTATACTTCTGTGTGATGCTGAACTACAATTAAATACTATTCATAAGCAATTAAAGACGAGGAGAGCTATGGAGGGACAAAGCCAAGATAGAGTTAGAAGCTCCATGAAATGGTTGCTTCACATAAAGCCAATGTTAAATTGTATGCCATTGTGTAAACAAAGTATTCTTTCAGACTTTAATTGGTTGCAATTAATGATCTGCTATCAAAAGCCACATATGTGATAATGTTAGTAATTTCTCAAGCCAGGAGTTTGTGGGTTGTTATGATAGCTGAATTAAGAGAAAGTTTTCAGAATGTAAAATTTAATTATTCTTTTAGGAATTAGCTTCCCTTGATCAAGAAAAGCAGCCTGATCTAGAGCCTGGGCAGCCTCAGCTTTCTCCTGGAATTTCAACAATTAACCTGCATCCACAGTATCCAGGTAACTTGTTTTGACTTGTCTTTTAGCATGAGCGAGTGATTACAGTTCTGCACAGAATGGGAAGGTGCAATTTTAACAGAGGTTAATGAAAAATTGATTGCAGCTTCATAAGCAATTTTTCCATGAGCAGAATAGAGAAAAAAAAAAGTGTGGAAGGTAAAGTGGGAGGAGTAGAGAGGTTGGCTTTGGTTGGGTGAATTGTTTGGAGGCAAAGACATATTTTAGGCAAAAGTGATATCCTGGATTATGTATCTGAGAACTTTAAAGTCAGCAGAGTTGAGGCCTTGTACCCCTTCCAAGAGGAAACTTTACTTAGGTGCCTCCTTGTAGTTTTATGCATACCTTTCACTGCTATTGTGTTTCACTGCACTATTGTGCTTCCTTTCTTTAGCACCTCAGGTTTTTTCACAAGCAGTAGAATGATGGAAAACGCAATTATACTATTTTTTTCTACTCTTGATCTATGCAGAAATAACACAAAGCTCCATAGTGTCTGGCTCATTCAGTATCATGTGTGAATTCTTGAAGGGGTTTTCTTTTTTGAATGCTTTAAGGGGTTGTTTTGGATGTGATTGATTTCCATTCCATGTCACACAGTAGTGATTGAGAAAACATCTCCTCCTCTGCCTGTTGAAGTTGCTCCTGAAATCTCTACTTCGAGTGCAAGTCAAGTAATTGCACCTACTCAAGTTACAGGTATTGTACTTCCTTTTTAGAACTAAAATAAATTAAGAAATGACACTATGACTTGTTCCATGCTACTTCTGAATTATAACAGCAAAGAGAATGTAGCTGTAGAACAGAAAGGAAAACTCTGGGAAGACATAGAAAGTACAGAACAGCGCAGTGAGAAGGTACTGTCNAAAGATAGAAGGAAAAAGTAATAATTCCACCTTATATGACATGATCTGCAACTGAAGTCCAGAACCGAAGACTACTTGGCTACAAGTCAGGTCTTTAAACAGTCTGTACCTGTGTTCATAAAGTATGTGCGATCCTGTTGTTTGAGGGATGTAGGCTTTGTGGGATGTAGATCATCATGTTCTACAAAAAGCAGATGAGGATTTACTGTAAGATGTATTTTGAAATGTTCTTTTGACATTTGTGCTTCTTCCTTTTTTGATTTATTAAAGTTGCTTTTTCTATACCCATGGGTCAAGAAGTAGAAATAACAGAAGTGCAAATAGTGCTCCTGTCATAGCTGAAACTTGTCTAAGTCATGCCTGTGTCCAAAAGGCATAAAAATTTTGCTTGCTTTAATTTTGAAAATGAAAAGGTGAATTTACTATGTGTGTATTCATGGGGAGCATTACAATGTCACTCTGGCTACTCTCTCAGAATTAACACAGGCTTTGAAGTAATTGCAATATCAAGGTAAATACTTTAAGATGTAGTATTGTATATGGTAAAGGTATTTATGCCTACCAGGAGATTTCCCAGTTTGCACTCACAGGGGGAAATTGCACATGCTTTAATAAAAGTTTAATTCTTTGTAAATGGCTTTCCTTTGTGCAAGACTGGATTTTTGAGTTGGTTGCAACGTGCACAGGTTCTAAATCACCCAGTTGTTCAAAGTTTGATTCTGTCTGCAGTTAAATCTTCATGAATCTACTGTAAGAGTAGAGAAAGTATCCTGTCTTTCTGTAAGCATTTTGGTGCCTCCTTCAATTACCTATAATTACAGTTCATCAGTCCCCTATGAAAGTTCTACTAATTGCAGTTGTCAAACCAGAATTTGGAAGTCAGCTCTGCTGTGACTATGTCCCTTCTGCCAGCCAGCTGCCTGCTTCCTTACAGGGAGAGGAAGTTACCCTGCTGGGAACTCACACCAGTTAGGAAAAAAAAAAGGTAGTTTTCCATACTCTGCTGGTTTTTCCTTTCCTCAGGAAAGGAGTGGAACTAGAAGTTGTTGTGTGCCAGAAATAAATAGGTCACACTACTGTTCACGTACAGTTCCAAGTGTTCTTTAGATATTTAAAAGATAGTAAAGTACAAGAGAAGTAAGATTTGTCAGACAAAATCATACATTGGATTTAAAAAGCTGAATACAGTTGGAGTTGAGATGTTTTTGAGTGTCTTAATTCTGTACTTTAAGATTTAGTTAAACTTAAATGTAACTTCTTTACAGAGTCTGGATAAATCATTCTTCTTTACAGATAACTTTATTTTCAAGTATTACTGTTTCATGCTGCTGTATAACTTTAGTTTAATTTGCAATTAATCATAGTCATTAGTATTTTTTGCAGTAACACTTATACTTTGAGAACTTCTAAAACTACTGTATGGGTTAGCATCCAATGCTGCCCGTATCTGAATCTCCTTACCTTACAAAATATATGCAAGCCATTAACAGGTGAGTACTCTGTAAAAATAGTCAGAAACCCACCAGTTATTTTCTTAACCTTCAATGCAAAGGTTGAATCATATAAATTATTATTTTATATTATCTTCATTTTACTTTACGTTTTTATGTACTCATTTATAGATCTTGGATGGGGCATGAGCCTACGTTACTAGGAAAAGCCTAGCTGTTTTCTAAATCCTATCAGATAAGGTATCCATTACAGAAACTCAGGACTTACAAACTTGATTGGCAGTTGTTTTCAGGGCTGATCTTTCTACTTGGATTACAGAGTATTGTATGATCACTGAACTATGTGGGAGAGTTTAACATTAAACTTTTCTTTTTTCTTTGCGTAGAAATCAACGAATGTACTGTTAATCCTGATATCTGTGGAGCAGGACACTGTGTTAATTTGCCTGTGGGATACACTTGCATCTGCTATGACGGGTACAGACTTAATGATCAGCAGACAAAGTGCTCTGGTATGAATGGATGCTTTCAAAAATAATGAAATGCTTGAAACGTAGAGTCTGGCCGCAGGAAATAAGTTACAGTGCAGTCAGGAGTTGGTTCCTTTACTAAATGCTTCCAAACGACACAGAAAGTAGATTTTCTACGTCAAATAAAATTTGCCAGCTAGCCTCTGATATGGCCTTTTACATGCTCGGAACAGAACATGAATTTAATTAAATTGAATTAAAGTCCTTCCCGCTGTGAGATGAGAGAAAAGTGATTAGACAGACCATATCTTCTGAGATTTATGTCAGGTATCTAAATTCATCAGAGTGCTAAGTAGAAACAAGAATAAGGCGCTGGGGAGACCGTATAACAAGCTTCCAGTACCTAAAGGGGGCCTATAGGAGAGATGGGGAGAGACTCTTTATAAGGGAGTGTAGCAACAGGATGAGGGGTAATGGTTTTAAACTGAAAGAGGAGAAATGTAGATCAGATATTAGGAAGAAATTCTTTACTGTGAGGGTGGTGAGACTCTGGAATAGGTTGCCCAGAGAAGTTGTGGATGCCCTGTCCCTGGAAATGTTTGAGTCCAGGCTGGATGGGGCTTTGAACAACCTGGTCTAGTAGAAGGAGCCCCTGCCCATGGCAGGGGGGTTAGAACTTGATGATCTTTAAGGTCCCTTCCAACCCAAACCATTCTATGATTCTATGAAATGCACTTCTGTTTGGAGAAAGAATGACTGAACTGATGTCTCTTTGTGAGAAATATTTGCTCAGCTACCAGCTCTGCAGCCGAACTAAATACAGTCATTTTGTTAGGTCTTTACTTTCAACCTTCTGCTGAAAAAAAAAGTATGTTGCAAACATCCCAGAAGCACATTAGGAGATCTGCAAAGTGAAGTCTTCATCCCCTTCAAAGCTACTAAGTTCTGGAACAGAGGGCTTTGATGAACATGAGGCAGAGCCCAGCCTGGCTCTATGTGAGCCATTTCAGATTTGGAAGCAGCTGCATCAGTATCTTTCGGTCATTCAGAGTATTCTGGTTCCTCTGTAACTTGGATCAGAAAAAAAAATGTTTATATCATGTTGCCAGATTATGGACTATCAACTTTTCTTGCTACCAAAAGTTCAGTAACTTCATGCATGCTATCAGATGCAACTACAGTATTAAAAAAATAATTTACATACACAGCCAAATGGCAGCTTAGAATTCTTCTATTGCATCCAAATTGTGTTACTGTTCCATGCTTGCAGCTTGCACTCAGTGTAATGAGTGATTTGAACAGTAATCATGTCACATTCTTTGGGCCAATGCAATATTCTTACAGTGTAAGCCAACAGGAGCATTTTTTCCAACCAAAACTATTTAATGCATCTTTTTTCCCCTCTCCAAGGGAGAGGAAAACATATGTTTTTTCAAATAGTTAAAATAATTGCAATATCAGCCTTTTCAAAAGCATGGCATAGAATGCACACAAATAATCACATCTAAATATGTTATTATAGAGTCTTACGCTTTTGTTTCTTTTATAGATATCAACGAGTGTAATCAGGCACCTCATCTCTGTTCCCTTGGACGCTGTGAAAATACAGAAGGAAGTTTCCTATGTATTTGCCAAGCTGGATTCATGGCCAGTGAAGATGGAACAGACTGTGTTGGTAATTACTGGTCTCCTTTATAGAAAATAAAAATATGTAGATGAATCAAGAAGTTTATCTAAAACCCCCCTAAAGTCCCCTTTTCAGCTTTTTTCTTCAATGTCATTGGTACTGGACTGATGCCTGAAAGTGTTTTTAGCTGTGTCTCAGTAGGTATTGTGGTGAGAAAAATATCTGAGAGGCTCCTACCATTTTTCAAAATGATTATTTGTTAAAACCAAGAATATATTCAGCATCATGCTTGTTTACAAAAGTTACCATTTTAGTAAAAACACCTTCTGTGGTGGGAAGTACAAATATTAAAAACTCTTTCAATCCCTAGCAGCTGTAACAAACTATGTTTTTAAATATAGCTGCAAACAGCCACTGACTGCATGGAGAGCACCACAAACAGACTGAAGTGGCTGTGATGTTCCTCAGGTTAGCGCTGCCTTGGGCACAATATACAGGCAGTGACAGGTAGTGTGCTTGGATCCACAGGCAGGGCTGCTCACTGCCCTTCTTCCTACAGCCTGGTTGATTTTAGATGTTGTTCTGTCTTTGATTACAAGCAGTGAAGTAAAGATGGAACTGCTCAGTAAAAACAGATGAAGGGCCGTGGCTTGCAAACAGCTTGGAAATCCAGACTTGCTTATGTTTAATTAAAGCAGAGTTTAGGGGAGGCACAAGCATTCGGTAATTTCATGGTGAAGCAAAGTTTCTCTTCTCATCTGCAGATTTTGATGAATGTTCAAGACCGCATACTTGTGGAGAAGGCTTTTGTATAAATACACTTGGCTCATACAGATGTGAATATTGTGATAGTGGATACCAAATGAACAGGAGAGGTGAATGTGAAGGTAGGTTTGGACTCTGCACCACTAGTAATGCAGTAACAGTTGCCAAAGCAAACAATTGCAATAGGAAGAGCCATTTGTTCACATTGACTGCTCTTTCTGATCTCAACAGAAAAATTTATATCTATTTCTGTATTTTTGAAGAAATCTTACCATTAGATGGAAATATTAAAATAACACATTTTTTTCCATCTTTAACTTAATATTTTTCTTCCTGTTATATTTTGTTTAATTAATTTCATTCTCCATTTGCTATTTGATTTCAGGTTAAATATCTTGGCATAGTGATTTTATATCAGTTTGTGTTCAGAGTTCCCTCTCCCCTTCCCACTCTGTGATTACTTCCATGGGTAATATCTCAAGATTAATCTTACGGTTACATATCTCTCAGTGATTTTATTTAATCAACTTCCCCCTGTACACCAGCTGAAAATGGCAGAATGTTCAAAAGGACATTGCTTGTTTTATCTACAGCACGTCCTGGATGGTGAAGTGAAGTTACTGTTTATTCATATCACAAAAACAATGCTAGGTGTTACCTCTGCTTGGGAGGACTAACACTGCTTGCTGTTCAAGGGAGGCTTAGCACTGTTCTGGGAGCTGCAAAGGGAAAATTCTCAGAGGCTGCAAGCTTAAACAAGAAACTCCAATCAGTACTCTCCAATCTTTTCAGTTATTTGATGTCTGGAACTGCAATTCAGTTTCTGTCATTTAGATTTAAGATGCTGCATAGGTGTTCCACCACTACGGACAGAACCATCTTGGAACAGCTGTTTTAACAGCTCTTCCCATGGAATCTTTTAACTTCATTGTTAGTCTTTCCCTGCATACTTGGTACTAAGTTTCCATTTTAAAAAAGTTTCCATTTTTTTCTTTTTTCATTTTCAGCTTGTACTGTAAACTAAAAAAAACCACAAGAGGCAATTTAATTTTAAACAGTTTTGTTCACACTTTAGTCTAAGTTACTTAGGACAGAAGAAAATTGCTAATGTGTTAGGTTGTCTAGCAAATAAGCAACTTAAAGCTGCAATGGAAGTTTGCTGCTCCGACCGTTGCTAAAAGATTCCTCTTTCTATTCAGACAATTTTTTTTTTCAATAAATATTTCACACACTTCACTCTTACAAATATTTTTTCTAAATCTTCTCTGTCAGTAGGGAATCTGTGATTAAAATAGTTTAGAAATCAGAATATAACAGTGAGTCAAATTTCATACAAGCTTGTATTTTAAGTAGTGTGGTGGTAGTCCTCTGTTACTTAACAATATGTAATTTCTGAAATTAAGTTCTCTGTTGAAAGTTATTTAAGGTTGCTGAAGGGAAAAACCCTCCCACACTAAATCTATCAAACCAAGGAAATGACACAATCAGGAATCATTTCAGCATGTCATTACACCTCCATGTTATAGTCACCCTACTGACAGATCCCAGATTCCACAAATAACTCCGTCCCACCTCCTCCAGACTTCAAAAACAAAGGCAAGAATCCTCCAAGCTGCAGACAGCATGCACAGTTCACTTACATTTCCTCACACCAACTTCATTCTGCTTTTAAGCTATACTCACACAGGCTCTGTCGTGGGCCTGGCCTGGGAAACATAAAGAGTACATATGTGTTGTTTTTGTAGAGTCTGTTGTTTATGTAGAACGGTGTTCTAGGCACAGCTGAACATCATTGCATATGATTAAGTGTTCCTGTAAAATCTTCTTGTGATTTCTTTAAGCTTTGCAGCATTTAAAGTTCTATTTTGACTGAAAATTTCTGTACCAAATAATTCATCTATGTTGTGTGCTTTGAGGGCAGACACAGTCCAGGCAGTTCTGAGAACAGGTTTTCAGCAAAAGTGGTTTTTTATGTTAATTAAATTAAAAAAAAAATCACATCAGTTTCACTGAAAAACATCAAATCATAGAATTTTCTAGATTGG